>PVJH01004339.1:0-51240 GCA_004026705.1 Nesogale talazaci
GGGCAGTGTACGATATGACAAAACAATAACAATGTATAAACTATTGAGGGTTGGAGGGGAGGAGAGACCAGGGGAAGAGGGGAAGGAATGGATAAGCCGACACTAGGGGCTAAAGGGAAAAAGGTGGACGATTGGAGAACAATAATAGAAGTGGACATGTGAGGGTGCTTGACGAGTATGCTTATTTATATATTGTGAAAAACGATGTATGAGCCCCTAATAAAATGATTGGAAAAAAAAATAAAGAAAAAAATATCCGAGACCAGACACCATAATAAATAGCTAAAATGATGTTTTATTTTAAAGAACCAAGAAGCTAAGACTTATTTTAAATGTTACTGTTGTCCTAAGGCTTATGTAAATATTTTAAGTCACAATATTTTTCATATATTACTTCCATCAAAATATTATAGCTAAACATATATTCAAATACAGTTTATTCACATATGTATCTAATCTTTTAAGCACCTATTCATTTATTATAATGTGCTGATTACAGCCAGCATCTACTCTGATTGCCAGAACATGAACGATTAAAAATTCATTTTAAAATATTTGTTCCCTTGTAAGGGAGCCCTCGTGGCATGCTGATTGTAATGATTACACATTAAGCATGCTAGCTGCAAGGTCAGCAGTTTGAAACCACTGGTTCAAGGGAGGAAGATGAAACTTTGTATTTCTGTAAAGAGCGAGCCATCTCAGAAACTCATAAGCTGTTCTGCCCTGTCCTGTAAAGTCACTGTAAAGTCAAGTGGTCAACAAATAAATGGCAGTGATGTTATTTTTAAATTATTATTATTTTGATAGGGCCACTAAGAGTTAGAAACAACTGACAATGAGTGAATGAGCCCTGGTAAACACTATCACTTGTTCAAAATATTTTCAGCCTTAAACATGAACTGAGCCCATTCTCATTTATCATGGCTTTCCCAAATAGAGAAGTATTTCTTTTCTAATTCCATAGACACATTAAACAGATTTTCAGAGCTTTATAAGTTGAGTGATGGGATCATACAGTGGAGTTTTTCCAGAGATTGATAGTAATAATAGAGCAACAAATATATGTGATATATATACATATATATGTTCTTCGCTTTCAAAATTAAAGCTGCTAATGCTAATTTTCATATGTGCACCTGCTTTCAATGAAACACACTAATGTTTGATATAAGGCCAAATAAACACCTTATTCTGAAATATATCAATAGGAGGAGATTTCAAAATGTTGTCAACATTTTTTACTTAAAGGATAATGGATTTTTTACAAGAACTTTTTAGATTCCCCCCTCAAAATTCTCCTTCATTGGGAGTGGCAGCTGCTTTCAGAGTATAACAGCTTCCTTTTATAATAGAAGGCAACATCCAATGCATGCTCCAGTCAGGGATCATGTTTCCCTGTTTAGCATTGTTGTTATTGTTGTTGTTGTGCGTACAGTGTACTTTATTGATGATGCATGGCAAGATTGGGTCTTCTAAACCCTTCCCTTTCCTTCAGGAGATGGATTATTCTCAGTATGCTGGGGGATTGAGTTTAGGTCAAATATTCCCCATCAGCTGAGGGCCTCTCTTCCTGTAGTGCTAGGGCTGGTGGTCCAGGGGTCATGTGGACCACGAGGTCCACCACTCTTTTGCTATAGCCAAATTCATTGTCAAACCAAGGAGCTTGAAAAAGTGGCCTTTGAGGGCAATTCCAGCTCCAGCCTCAGAGGTAGAAGAGTGGGTGTCACTATTGAAGTCAAAGGAGACAACCTGGTCCTCAGTGAAGCCGGATGCCCTGTAGGGGACATCAGTGATCTGATTCACCACCTTCTTGATGTCATCATACTTGGCAGCTTTCTCCAGACTGCAGGTTAGTTCCATGACGGACACATGGGGCGGGGAGGTGAGATATGAAATCCATGCCAGTGAGTTCCCATTCTGTTCTGGAATAATCTTGTCCACAGCCTTGGTAGCGCCAGTAGATGCAATAATGTTCTGGGCAGCCACAAGACCTTCTGGCCAGAGGTTTACAGAGGGACTGTCCACAGTATTCTGGGTGGCAGTGCTGAACTGTGGTCATGAGTCCTTCCGCAATGCCAAAATTGTCGTGGGTAACTTTGGTGAGGGGTACCAAGCAGTTGGTGATGCAGGAGGCATTGTTGACAATTCTGAGGTAGTTGTCATACTTCTAATGGTTCACGCCCATCACAAACATGGAGGCATTGGCAGAAGAAGCAGAGATGGCATGCCCTTCAAGTGAGTCCCAGGCTTCTCTAGGGTTGTGAAGACATGACATCCTCAGTACCAACCTCACCCCACTTGATGTTGGTGGGATCTTGCTCCTGGAAGATGGAGATGGCCTTCCCATTGACGATCAGCTTCTCGTTCTCAGGCTTGATGGTGCCATTGGGTGGACTCATACTGGTACATGTTGACCGCCGTTCAGCTCAATAAAGGGGTCGTCGATGGAAAGAATCTCCACTTTAACAGTGTGAAAAGCAGTCCTAGTGACCAGGAACCCAATGTGGCCGAAGCTGTCCATTCTGACCTTCACCGTCTTGTCTCCGGCATGCTGAAAGGACTGCACTGGAACGGGAAGAGACAGCTGCCCTCACAGGAGGAGGAGCAGGGAGCCAAGTACCTTGATTTTACAGTTGCCTGTCATGTTGGAATATGGTAAAAAGTTTGTGTTTTGGAGTGGAGATTTAATTTCAGCCTCTTTAACTACAAGAAGCCTTGTTCCTTCCTTGGAACTTGGGGATATTAACAAAGAATAACTTAGTTTTCTAAAGATCAAATTAGATAGTTTTAAAAGACCCCAGCATTTGGTACCTAGCAAGTGTTCAATATATATACCATTAGTGCATAAATCTCTACTAGCCTAGTGGGTTATACAGTAGGCTGCTAACCACAAGGTCTGCATTGAAACGCACCAGCTGCTAGATTCTGCTAAAGAAAGATCAGGTGTCTGTACCCTTAAAGATTTACACCCTTAGAAACTCACAGCGCATATTAATAGATAAATAATAGTGAACTTGCAATACTTTATGTAAGTAGAAATTCTATTTTATAAATTCTAGATAATTGATTACTTTAAATATTATATGCACCAGTAATATTACTGTGTGCTTTTTCCTTTTTAACATTCATGAATAGAGATTTATATAATTCTTATCTATTATAAGGCAGCAAATATATAGTATACACAATACCGGATTTATTTTATAGCAGAAGGTAAATTATTTAAATGAATAAATTGATTTTTCATTGATACATTGTTAAGCAGTACAGTATTTCCAGAGGCTTTTCAATGGAAAATAGCATCTATGGCAAGCACTGAAATTGTACCCTCTCTAAACACTACACACCTATCTTTTAGAGAACTTTAGCATAATGTGTATGCTATCAGATGCTATACACTTGGTTTTAGCTTAGACACCCTCTAGATCTACTCAAAGAAATCATTTTTCAACTCTGGGCCACGCCCCAAATAGTTACAGTTTAGACTGTTGTCACAACCCTGGGAAAATACATCTCTTTGAGTGTTTTCCATTTTGTATGGTCTTTCTAAAGACTGTTTTTTCCTTATATCATGTCCAAATAAATAAAAAAAACTTTTTATAAAAGATGTTTTGAGGAGGAGTCTAGCTGGACTTCTTGCAAGACAGATTTGCTTATTCTGTATTTCATATTCATTTCAATATTCTTCATCAATGTAATCAAAATATCTTAAATCTGGGTATTTCTTATTCAATGTCTAACTTTCACATGCATATGAGGCCATTAAAAGTAGCCTGGGTTGGGTCAAAAACACATTCATCCTCAAGAAGGCATCCTGCTCTTTAATACTTGAAAAACGTCTTGTGGAGTAGATATCCAATTCAATGTGCTGTTTGATTTCTTCACTGCTACTTCAAAAATTTCTTGATTGCTACTTCAGTTGGAAAGACATCATCCTTGGTAAATCAGTGATAACAAATAGAAGAAGACCCTCTATAAGATGATTTGAACCAGTGGTTGTTGCAGTGGACCTAAACATCTCAATTGTGAGGTGGGGCCAGCTAGGGCAGTGTTGCATTCTGTTGTAATGAAACTCTAGACAATTTCCAATTTTTTCCTCCATTTAACCTGGTGCTATCTATTGGTCCAGTTGTGAAGATTTTGAGGTTTTGATTTTGTTTTGCATTGAGTTGCAATGCATAAGGAAGGTTGCAGTCCTTGATATTAGCCAGTAAATGCTTTTAAGCCTTCCTAAATTTCAGCAAGTAAGATTGTGGGAGCTGCACTTAGCAACCTATTAAAAAGTTCCTCAAATCCTGATGCCTCATTCTTCTTCATATAATCCATCTTCTCAGATGATTTACACAGCATATAGACTGAGCAAGCATGATGAGAGGATGCAATCCTGATTGTAATCACTATGCATCCTCTTGCTCTATTCAAATGACTGCCATTTGGTTCATGAAGAGTTTCCACATGAGCATAATGAAGTCTTCTGGATTTTCCATTCTTCTCCAAGTTTTCCATAGTTTGTAAGGTCTATAAATTCATATGCCTTTGCATATTTAATAAAATACAAGCAAATGTCTTTCTGGTATTCTCTGCTTTCAGTCAAGACCCATCTGACATCAGCAGTGATATCCCTAAGACCACATCCTTATTTGAAACCTGCATGAATTTCTGGTAGCTGCATTTTGATTCATAGTTGCAGCTATTTTCAATGATCTTTGGCAAAATTTTAATTGCATATGATATTATAATTTTGTTCAATAATTTCTGTTGAGTGGCCTTTTTGAAATGGACATAGATGATAAATAGATAGATAATTGATAGATATATTTTCTAGTTTGCTGGGAAGTTTTCCTAGCATATGTGTTTCTAATGCTTCATCAACATGTTGAAATATTTTAATTGGTATTCCATAAATTCTGGGCTCCTTGCTTTTGACTAATGCCTTCAGTGCAGCTTGAATTTGTTCTTTCAATACTATTGATTCTTGAGTATGCTTTATTTTTGGAAATGGTTAGATAGCCACCAATTATTTTTGGTACAATACTTCTGTGTATTACCTTCATCTTATTTTGATGATTTCCACATCACTCAATGTTTGTCTATCGAATATTCCCCTAGTTCAACTCAAGATTTGAATTTTTCTTCAGTTCTTTAAGCTTTATATAAGCTAAGTGTGTTCTTCAATTTAGCTTTAACTGCTGATTCCTTTCCATTGTCTTTTTATACTCAGGTATATTTTTCTTTTCATAATTTTCCTTTGAGATTTTATGTTCCCCTCTTAGACGTCATTAGTTTTTCCATTTATCTTAGTTACTATATGATTAAGACCAAGTGTAAGCGTCTTTTATGACATCCACTTTGGTTCTTCATTTTTTCCCGTCTTTTCAATCATGATTTGCTCTCTTCATATTTGATGTTCTGCATGTTGCCCCATAGCTCAAGTCTCTGTCACTAGCTTTCAGTGTGCCATGTCTGTTCTTGAGATGTTCTCAACATTCAGGTGGGATAGATTTGAGGTCATGTTCTGTCTCTTATGAACTTGTTTTAATTTTCTTCAGCTTTATCCTAAATTGACAAATGAGCAAAGGTCTGTTCCACAGTCAGCCCTTGACTTCTTTTTGGATGCAAATATCAAGCTTCACCATTGTCTCCTCCCTTAAATGTATTCAATTCAATTGCCATACATTCCTCCCAGAGAAGTCCACATGTAGAGTTTAGAGTTGCAATTTATGTTGTTGAAACCAAAGCTCTCTGAAGAAATAGTTCATTGATCTTGCAAAATTCTATGATTGTATATCCAACTTTTTTTATCACCATGACCTTCTTTTCCAACTTCTGGCTCCTTCCTCTGTGTTCAACATTTGCTTTCCATTCTCCCATCATTATCAATACGTCTTGATTATATAAGACATTTTTCAATTTATTTATCAGTAGCATTAGAGGTTGGTGCACATATTTAAGCAATTTTCTCTCTAGTTTAACAAGTAAGTAGGATATCCTTCTCCCGGGACTGGTCCCTCCTGATAACATTTCAAAACTACACAAACCAAAGCCTTTCCATCCTTGATTCCAATCTAGTTGTAGTCCAAGCAGGTATGTTCCCATTTGGAGCATTTCATGGTATAGTTAGCATTGTCCTCTAACAATAACTTAAAGGCTTCATTCCTGCTTAAAAACAAAAAGACAAACTCACTCTCTAAAGTAAATTCTGACACATGGTGACTCTCTAGGACAGCATGAAAATGCCCCTGTGAGTTTGCGAGACTGTGCCTCTTTTCCAGAGGAGAGAGCCTCATCTTTCACCCAAGGAGCAGTGGGTCTTCCTTATTCACTGTCAAGTTTCACGTACAAATGGGACAATTAAATATATCATGCTTTTGTTTGGGAATACTCTGTCAGTGACATTTTTAGAGGGACTCTGGAGGAAGAATTTTCATGGTGCAATGAGAGACGTTTGGGGTTGATAACTCTAAGGTCAGCAGTTTGTAAATGCCAGCCCCTCCTCAGGAAAATATGAGACTTTTTCTCCTCATCAATATTTAGTCCCAGAAACCCACAGGGCAATTCTATTCTGCCAAATGGGGTCAGTATAGATGAGTCTGAGTTGACTAGATAACAGAAAAATAGGAGCAGATGCCTGAAGACATAATATGTTTACATATAGAGGTGCTAACCAAAAGATTAGTCATTCTAATCCATCAGTTGCTACATGAGAAACATGTGGTTCTCTGTTCCAATCTTGGACACCCAGAGAGGCTGTTGGGTTTTGTCCTATAGGACCAGAATAGATTCAGAGCCTGTGAATGAACTGGTAATGAAGGAGCCATGGTGGTTTAATAGTTTTCACTTTGAGCTACTAGCCCAAACGTTAGGGGTTCAAATTCACCACTTGCTCTGCTGAAGAAAGTTGAGTCTGTGCTTCGATGTGTCTGAAACCCAATGGGAGAGTTCCACTCTGTCCTATAGGCTAACTGTCAATAGCTAGATGATAATGGAGTTGGATTGTTGGTTTGGGTCCTGGATATGCCTAATGCGATATGATACTTGATTCTTAACTATTACTTCTTTGGTCAGTGATTACGGAACCAAGTGAAACAAAACTTTGATATTTTCTGCATTTATCAAGATACTACTTATTATTCCAGTTTTTAGGGGTTTCCCATTGATTTGTAGGCATGGAGAGGGACAGGGTTTTCTCCTCCCTTTCTACCCTATAGTTTCCAAAATTCCCAGGGCAGTTCTATCCTGTTCTACAGTGCCCTGTGAGTTAGCATTGATTCAATGGCAGGGAGTTTTTTTGTTGTTTTTATGCTTAAGTATAATCTTTACTGAAGACTCTAATAGTGTGATCTTCCTCCCTGAGTGCTTCATAGCCCCTTCTCAGCTCCCCTTCCCTTTCAGTTGGCAAAGTCAATTGACCATCTTCCATTGCTGTTGTCCAGAGCTCCTCCATATCATCCAACTTCTCAGTACCCAGATTGAATAACAACGGTGAAAGGTACAAACTATCACACCCCTTTCCTGACCTAGATGCAGGGAGACTCATTCCGGGACATTGACTCAGTGCTGACGCATGCTGTCCCTAGAGGACAGACAGGCACTGCTTCTTTGGGTTTCTGAGATTTTATAAAAATTTTAAAGTAATCAACCTCATATTTCTCCAAGATAATAACTGGTGAGTTTCAACTGCTGATCCAGTGACTAGTAATCCATTGGGCAACCCAGGAAGCCATCAGGGCTGGTGGGCTCAAACCCGTGACCTTGTTTCACAGTTCAGTGCAAAGTAAGACTAGATAGGAAGAAAGACATTTCTCTTCACATTGAAAATTGGCTGTTGCACCAAAGATAATTCAGAGATAAAATAGTATGCATATAAGAGAAGCACATGGGGTGTGGGGTGGAGAAGACAGATCATGCAGTCTATTTTGACCAGTCCTATTACCAAATTGCATACTGTCAAGGCAATGCATATTTATAGCTAGCCTATAAGACAGAGGTTTTCATTTCACAGCTGGTGATAAAAACTGTCATCTTCGATAGAAACCACTCCATGGTGCCCCCTTCAAATGTCAGTTGGCCATGTGCCATACCTGTCAAACTTCATATTTGCCTCTGAGTATTGTGGTATTTTTTGATAGAGTCAAAGTTTACACATGGAGAAGCATACTGTGTGATTTATTGCCTTTTTAATTATCCTACTTTCAAAAAGTTATGAGTGATTAAGAACCAGCTACAAGTGATGAAAGCAGAGGTGTTGGTCATTGCCTTCCCCCTCCGCGCCCCCTCCCCCCGCCACTGCCAGAAGCAACACCCTGGCAAAGCAGTGACCCGTGCATTGTTCCACCATATGGAAGGAGCTATGAGGAAGCATATGAATAGAGCAGCTCAGTTTCTTCCCTCAAGAAATAAGGGAAGTGCTCCTCTAAAACTTCCACTTCACTTGTTTCTTATCACTGAGCTGTGTTCTTCACGTGTTTGTTATGTCTTCCTTCTCTTTCAAGATGACTACTGTGGTAAGTAAAATTCGATGCAGTATGCAAGGTTTCAGTCAGGAATATTTTGTCTTTTTCCATGATAACAGACTAAGGAAAACATTCAGAAAACACCTCTGTTGAATCTGTTTCATCTGCAGTATCACCTACACCACAAATAAGAATTATTCTTTAAGTAGGGCTCTGACAAAATATGGGGTGATAATCGAGTGACTTTTCCACAAAATTTTTAATCATTGATGGCAGCAAATAAAATGGAACTGGACGCAGAGCAAATTGCTTCATTAGTAGCATGCTCTAGTATACCAGTGAAATGGTAACCTGCATTTTCTAATACATGGGCCGTGTAATTTGGTCATTTAGCTCCCACAGTTTATACTCATGGTGTCTATCAAGCTGGATTTTGTAAAACGGTCAAATGGTACATGACAAGAGTATAATAAAAATAGCAGTGTCTGTAAAATGGTGAGAAGTGAAACATAAGTCACATAAGCATTTAATTTTATAGCTCATAAAATCCAAAGGGGGCAGGTATTGAGCAACAAATGTGATGTCTCATTTTTATGAACAATGTGAACAAAATAGATTTAATAAATTTAGCCATCATTTAGTGGGTTTAAATGATATTTCAAACTTGAAAAATCTGAATCTTCAAATAGGATCACAAATACATGCTGTTTTCAAAAAGTGTGCTCCTGTTGTTGCTGTTATTGTTGTTGTTGTTGTTGCTGTTTTGTAACATCCTGTGGGTTCTTACCCATAACAACCTTATGCACAACTGACCAAAGCACGGCCCTGTTCTGCGTCATCCTGACAACGCTTCCCAGACGTGAGTCCCTCATTGCAGCCACCATATCCATCCAACACCTTGAGGGTCTTTTCCCTTTGTGTGGACACTTCACTTTACCAAGCATGTAGTCCTTCTCCAGGCATTGGTCTCTCCTGACAACAAGTTCAAAGTCTGTAAAAAAAATTCTCGAAATCCTTCCTTCTAAGGTGCACTCTGACCCTATTTCTGCCAAGACAGATTTGTCTGCTCATCTGTTAGTCTGTGGTATTTTCAATAGTCTTTACAAACAAAATTCAAATAAAAAAATTCAAATTTTTTCTTGTCTTCCTTAGTCAATGTCTAATTTTCACATGCATAGAAGGTAATTTAAAATACCATGACTTGGGTCAGACACACCTCAGTCACCAGAATAACCTTTCTGCTTTTCAGCACTCTGCAGGGGTCCTGTGCAGCAGATATACATAATGCCACATAGCATTCGATCTGCTTCTAGAAGCTTTGATTTTGGATCTAAGCAAGATGATATCCTTGACAACTATAATATTTTCACCATTTGTCATGATATTTATTACCTATTTTCATGTTGTGAGGATTTGGGTCTTTATATTGAATTGCAATGTATACTGAAGACCGTAAAGAAGGTATCTGCCACTCACTTAGGAGGAAGTAGTTGCTGTAAACCTTATGCAAAGGGTGGAAACATTGCCAGATATAGTCTCATAATCCTCGGTAATTAAAAGCCTATAGTGCACATTCATTCTGATCCTATCTACGTTAGGAGCTACTTGCCCAATGAAACTGTTTGTATATTGAGTAGATCAGGTTCTAAAAATTTGAACCTTCTGATTTTGTAGAATGTAATTCACAACATGTGAAAAAAAAGACTAGACTGATAATTCATCAAATATTTCAAACCTCTCATCTTACTGTTGAGTTAGGAGACCTGCTTCTATGTCTGTCCTTTAGTGCTTCTTAGACAATCTCTATCTTAATGGTAAAAGTATCATTGTGTCTACTAAAAGACGGAAAGTGTGAAATTGCTACATAATCTTTGTTAAGTTTTCTTTCAGAAAATGCTGTACAGAAAAGAAATTCTCAAGGGCATACAGAAACTCTGCATTGATACCTCCTATTTTAACAAAAATCATGAACATTAATCTTTCATTTATTTAACTCATTGCCTTGATTCAGAGTTTTCCCATGAGCAATCATCTATAAAATATACTTTCTATAAATGACCTTTATTTTGATCAACAATCAAACCTCCCTAGAATATTAAAATACAGATTTATTTTTTTATTCTAAAATCTCCAAATGGAATTGAAACAGCAAAACTAGTGATGATGCCAATAAAAAAGAGAGCGCAAATTCAACTTTTCTTTTTCCTTTTTAAAAACTAAATATCACTGATTTTGCTGTGAAAACACATGCCAAGATAGAATGAAATGTAAACTCAGGGACACAGAATGTGATTCCTTCATTTTCAAGTGTTGCAGCTGAAAATTATAATCTAAGCAAGAACTCCCTTTGCATTATTTAATTAAAGGTTGCGGTTTCAAACTCACCCAGGGTAGTGTGATAAAAGGTAACTTGCCCGCATAAAAAACACAGCCAAGAAAATCTTGCCAAAGAGTTCGAGTTTGCAAAACATGGGTTTATCATAAATGGGAAAGAACTAAGTGCAATTTTTTTCCAAACCATTTTATTAGGACTTATCAGATAGCACAGCATTCCATGGTTCAATCCTATCAAGCAGTATTATGCAATCGCTACCCCAGTCAGACTAAAAACGTGCTCTTCCTTCTTGAACTCCTTGATATTAGCATATCTTTATAGCACTACCCCCCCAAATCAAATAATTTTAAATTACTTTTGAATTATTTAAAATGATCATTTTAATCTACTATAGTCATCCCTCCAATACTCTCTGTTTGGTAACTAGCTTATTTCCATCCCTTAATTGTCATTAGAGGAAAGCACCAGAAACTTATTTCCTCTTCAAGGGCAATTTTTGTTGTTGCTGTTGTTCTATAAATATTTGGGCTGCCCTAGCTCACCACTTCAAAAGTTACCATATGCACTCGTGTTTATATCGAGTTTTTCAGCACATTTTAATGCAGTTTTGTCATAAAATTAGGTGCTTCCATGATATGTGGGTTGGCTTATACTCGAGTATATGTAGTAAATGGCATTTAATTGACAGCAAAGGTCAATACTTTCTTTGTGTGTAACTGAAAGTAGAAAATGTTTTAAGCAAACAAAAGCAATTCTTCTCCCTTTCTTTTTCTTCTTTCCTTCTGCTAGATGGAAAATGATTTAGTGGCTGAAGCTAGAAGATATGTTGAACTACGATATCACTTTGGAAGGAAAATTATTTTTAAAAAAAGATACGTGGATACTGAATCTTGATTCCACAGTAGAAATTATGAGCCTTGGCTACTAATAAGTATCCTGTAGACATAAGATTAAAACTAACTTAATAAGAAAACCATAAGGATAGTACTTAAACCACTCTTAGTCTGTCCTTTGACATCCTGTTAGTATTCCAATTAAAACCCAATCCTAAACAAGATAGCTTTCCTGCCTGAAATTAGAGGGTTATGTAATATATGTGCTCCATAACATTGGTGTGATATAGTTAGTAAAATGAAGTACTTGAATCTGAGGAATTGTAGCCTCAAAAGCTTGCTACCCAGGTTTAAATTATTTGGTAAAGTTATACATAACCTTGGTGGCGTAGTAGATACACACTGTCCTATTAACTGCAAGATCAGTCCTTCAATGCTACCAGCTGCTGTGTGGGAGAAAGAAGGGGCTTTCAATGGAAATAAAGAGTTACCACTCTAGAAATCTACAGGGCAGTTCTATTTTGTCCTATAGAATTACAAATGAGTGGGAATCGACCTCACGGCAGTGATTTGGGTTTTTCACTTTGATTTTCTACCTGATATCAACTATTGGTCCAGTTGTGAACATTTTTCTCTTCATTACATTGAGTCGAAATCCATACAGAAAGCTGTAGTCCCCGATCTTCATTAGCAAGTGATTAAAGTCCTCTCACTTTCAGCAAGTAAAGTGTCCTTTCTGAGTATTACATTATATTAATTAGCCATCCTTCAATTCAGATATCACCTTCTCTTTCATATAATCCAGCTATTCTGATGATCTTCTCGGTATACAGGTTGAATAAATATGGTGAGAGGACACAAGTCTGGCTCCCACTCTCATGATATATCATTAAATATTCGCTTCTGTTTGTACAACCACCTCTTGAACCCTATACAAGTTCTCCAGAAACATATGCGTTTTGAATTTCCATTCTCCTCAAAGCTATGCATAATGTGCTATGATCCTCACAGTCAAATGCCTTTGCACAGCCAAGAAAACATCTTTCTGGCAATATCTGCTTTGATCTAAGATCCATGACATCCCTTGTTCTACACCCTCTTCTGTCAAAGTGTGGCTTGTTGAATGATTTTCAGAAAAATTTCCCTTGTGTGTGATATCAATGATAATGTTATAAATATTGGGCATTTTGAGTCACCTTTCTTTGGACTAGGTACAAATATTGTTCTCTTCTTGTCAGTTGTCCACATACTCGCTTTCCTAATTTCCTGGAAGAAACAAGAAAGTACTTCCATTGCCTCATCAGCTTATTGAGACAACTGGTATGCCATCAGTTCTTCCTTCAGCTCCAGGGATCTGGCTACCATGAGCATACTTCTACATGACTTGTTAACAGGAATGTGTACCTGACAGAGAGTGCATCCCACCTCCAGAGAGGAAGGGATGAAGTTTCCAGAATCCTCAGAAGTCCACTCTCACACAGAGGCATCATTGGCTATGACAAGATTGACAGGTTAAACTTCACCCCTTCACTCTTAATACAAGGTTATGTAACTACCACAATAGACTAGTATCGGGCTTGGGGATATGAGTTGGACTGGACTGGGCTATTTTCTTGATAAAAAAATGCTTTTTTATAAAAAGCAATCTCTTCCCCATATTTGAGTGTTCCTCAATTGGTTTCTCATTTCAACCTGGCCCAACAAAAAGTACAATTAACATTAGGGAAAATTTTAAGAAAACTCTGGCTATTTGTCTTTGTTAATGACTTTTTATGACATTTAGCACAGTCCTCAGGTTAGATGCATATAGTCTGTGTCAGCCAGCGTACATACAGAGATGGAAAGGCAGAAATCAATCAATCCTAATCCATCACCAGCAATGTAAATTCAGTTAGTTTAATAATGTGGTGCCTTCCAGATTTGATAAACAAAATGCCTTTTTTCTCATTCTAGAGCAATTATATACCTTAAGTGATTAATAACTTCAGCAGGACAATAGGTCCTACACCATTTTCAAGTCGTACCCACCAGGAGTTTTATGCCCCACAGTGGGTATGGCAGTTACATAATCTACTGTCAACTTGAGGAAAGTGTGGAGTCTAGCCTGTCATTCAGGTCATAGCCAAGGAAGTCTATGTGTGGGCATGGACTTCTCCTGAGAACTCTGGGAACTTCTGTCTTCCTCCCTGGAAGCGGGGCACACACACTCTCTACATCAAGACATTTCTGTTGAAAAGCCACATGGAGCTGCACTGATAGAGCCAGAATCATGGAGCTAGAGGAACCACAAGGAGTTCCATCACCATTGGATCCACAAGACCTTCCACCCACTGGCCTGTGATCTTCCTGTATTCAGCATCATTGTATGTGTTGCCTGAATCTGAAGAGAAATTTATAGACTGCTAATGGACATATGGGTTAATAGCAGACTTATGAACTTGAAGTGAACTGAATTGAGATGCTTTCTTAATATACAATTATTCTTTGATATAGAGCTCTTTTTTACACACATGTGTCTATGAATTTGTTTCTCTGGTCTACCCAAATTAACCGTGGGGCTCAAACCAAACAGAAAAATTATCTGAAAGATGTCTTTCCATTCCTCCCTGCCTCCCTCTGTCTCTCACCATTGTACATAGGGTTACTATGAATGGCAACCATCTCAAGGGCATTTAACAAGAGACAGAAGGCCTGGTGATGTGTTGGATTATATTGCAGCCAGAAGGCCAGCAATTCCACCCCACCAGCTGCTTCACTGAAGAAAAATAAGAACTTCTACTCCCATAAAGGCTTATAGGACCAGTTCTATACCAAATTATAGAGTTTCTTTGAGCTGAAATGACTCATTGACAGTGAAACTAAGATTGATTCATGTCACAAAGTAGTTTCCATTAGTTATTACACACCCTTGTATAATCCTCAAATTTTTAAAATAAAATAGCCTCTACAAAGGGTGAGACCATGGATTTAAATGCAGCTGTATATTTGTTGAAGGGATCACAAGCAGCATTTGATTATAATTTTAATCTTAACTAATTTATTATTTTATCATATGATTACAAGATGCATTGTTTTATTTTCCCTCTATATAGTTTTTCATCATCTCCTGCCCTGGGTCTTCTTTATAACTGATGTTATGCTTTCAGTTGCTGAATTGAGTCAGTAAATGTCATCTTTCTTTTATCCATCTTGAGGCAAGTCATTTCACTTGTACTCTCTAGAAAGAGCATTCCTCTCTATCATCATGGCTGACACTGAGAGATCCATATTGAGTGGCCACTTATTCATCTATCTCACATGAGACGCATTTTTGTATTTAATATTTATAGAACCTGGATCACAATTTAAGTATAAATACATATTATTAGTTTGTCTTATTAGAATCCATGAAACAAAATCTACCTCAAATGTATTGTGGGAGACTTGCTTATAGAAATACTAAAATCAAGTACATCAGATATGTTAAATTTCAAATGATTTTATATTGACATTTCCCTAACTCTCTTCTGTTGATACTTAGAGATTATGTTTAAGAACATGAATTATAACATTAATACATTCAAACAAGCATGTATTAAGCAAATGTTGATGCAATTTAAATTTGTTAGATGACATGAGATGGCCTTCATGCTAAAGTGCAAGTGTTTCTCATAGTGACGGCATATGCTATGGGATAATGATTACATCAAATTCTAAAACTGATCTGATTAAGAATCAGTATTCCTTAGAAGGTCATGTTTTGTTGCAATTAGTTTGGAACATGGTCACTAATAGAGTGGACCCATGGTAATAATTAGCCAAATTTAGTGGCTTGAGAACTTACAATCCATTATGGAATTTTGGTCATGGCATGGCCATGCCATCAAACCAAGCCATCAAGCCATGATTCTGAAGCCTGATAAGGCAGAACAGAATTAACCCTTTGGGTTTCTAATACTCTAAATATGAGCATAGAACCTTACCTTTGTCCTGGGGGTTAGCTGGTAGGTTTGAACTTCTGATCTTGCTACCACTATCATGGTAGTTCTAAGTGTAGCCTACTGCATGCCACCAAGGCTCTGTAAGGGCTGGTTTGCAAACAACTTCTCGATTTTTTTTAACTTCTCAATTATTTTCTGTTTGTTAAAACCCCAGAACAAAGTTGAACAAGTTAGTCTAGTAGAGTTAAATATATTGAGAAATGCTCAGAAACTTTTTTTTAATATGCAAGCTATCACTAAACTCTTTACCTGACCATCCCTCTAGAAATTAAAACTGGGAAACACTTCCAAAGTCTGCTGGGAGTCAATGACTTGGCTCATAAAGTTCAGCCCCAGGATGTGTAATAAATCATTGGTCATTTTGCAAAGTTGCCAAATGATCCATGAAGTCCCAGTAAACCTAGATAGAAATTTGAAGGAAAGTTAGATAGAAAACTTTCTGCACAAGGGAAAGGTGGCAGAAAACGATGTGCACTGATAGTGCACTGCTAATGTGTGGTATCACATGTAAATAAAAATATACAGGAAAAGATTAATAAAGAGGGTAGTGCCTGAAAGGATGCTGTTGTTCATTTTTATCTGAGATAAATTTTTCCAAAGGTATTGCTTAACATTGAAATCTTTTCTGAATGTTGTATAATAGGATAAAAATGGTTATTCTGAAGTTTATATAATTTTTGCATGAAAAATAGATTAGACAGGAATCACTTTAGTAGTACTATTCAAATATTTAAAAGTTAGCATGAGAAAGAGTGAAATAAGGAACGGTGACAGAGCTAAACCCTGTTTTATACATTATCCTGCCATGATAATCTTTCAGTAGATGTATGGATAGATAGACAGCTTCATTAATTGTGGAGAAAACAGGAGTATAGCCACAAATATATGTAAGTTTGACCAAGAACATTTCTAAATAGGGATTTATTTTTTGCTAAAAAAATACCAATAAATGTGGTAGAGCATTCAGAGATTAAAAAAAATATTAATTATAAAATAGAAGTATGTTTGTTCCTGTAAACTTTTAGCAAATTTACAATAAAAAGTAAAATGAATCAGAAACAAAAAATATACATAGGAAATAATTCTCTTGATTATTGAATAATGTGTGCTTGATCTTGGAGTTCATTTTTAAATTATAACATATGAGACCTAATCATTTTAAAAATGAAGAGCTCATGGAGTCATAAATAGTTTGTATTAGTCCAGCATAGTCTGTTTTCTACCTTACTCCACTCCTCTTCCAATTTTTTCTATCATTGTATTGTTGGTTCAAAAACTTCACCTATTTTGCGCATCTTCCCTCAACTCTCCAATTTTGAGTAATGGATCATTTTCTTTGCCACAAAATTGTATACACATTCAGTAAATGCATATTTATTGGTTTAGCACAACTTTATTGTTTCTTAGATGCTCTCTTTTGGCCTTATTATTTTGGCAATAGCTCTTTTTCTTTTTCTGAGCCCAGGCACTCAGAATGTCAGTCGAGCTTGAACTCCAGTTTCTTTCTATTCACATCACCATAACAAAGTTATAGGGAAGGTAATGGATGGGAAATATTTAATCATGATAATACAAACAGAAAGAATAATACATATATGTGTGTGTGATATAAAATCAGGCTGGTACTTCTAAGCTGCTTAGGCACTCCACACTATACAAGAAGAAACACAAAATTGATGTGTTTATTTTTACAGCTATTGTAATATGTCAATGTTGTGTTCCTGGCTGAGGGGCTGCAAACATAACATTCTTTCATTTCCATTATTCTTTTACCAGGTGTGTTTGAATTCCCCCTGCCTTTTCCATCTTGCTAACCCCAGATAAGTGACTGCTAAGTAGCTTCTCAGAGTTTGCAGTGCTCTCTTTCCCAGAAACTTAAGGAATTCAGTCATGCGGGTTGTGGGATGGTCGTCAGAATGCACAGTTCACTGTGAGTTATCCTATGTAACACCTCAAATGCTGACAGAGGCCAAGCTAATGGGGAAAGGAAATGCCTAAAGAACTTAAACCCTACCACAACCTGAAAGAACTTCTCATAGCTGAGATCTCATTAAAAGATAAAGTGAGGATGCAAAGTCAGATGAAAGAAAGACCTTCTAGATCGAATGACTGACAGGACACTTATCCCCGCCGCCCTCCATTAAAGACCGCCACACAGATGGGCCAGCTGCTAATGGCAAATTAGCACTTGATTTTAATTTATAACAACAAAATGTTTTGATACCCTTTTCTTCCCTGTCTCATATATATATACATATATATTCATATACATAAATATATACTTTTTCTATAAAGTCATTTCATATTACTGCATAAAATAATTTTTTAAATCCAGTTGTATATTCAAAAATATTTCTATACTCAACTATTCAGTGATCTATGTGACTGATATAGCCCTCTTAAAAGAAAGAAAACATCATTGCTCCCAAAATGTATTAATCAGGTACCAAATTCCCCACAACACGCACAATACACACACACACACACACACACACACACACACTGAAATATGATCAGGTTATTTTCTTTGTTTATGTCATCTTGAAAATTTAAAAAGAATCATTTTTCTCTAACATGGAATGACATGATCTCTCTAAGGCAAACCAGAGACCTATAAGCTAGAGATGCATAAATGGATTGGAGCCTTGCCTTGAGTTCTAGTCCGAATATAAGCAAAAATTGTGACAGGTCCCTGCTCAAAATTCACCCATATTACAAGATCACTAAAGAGGGGTGCTATGGAGCAATGTAGTTAAGAAACTAGACAGTGCCTAAATTTCAGATAGAATAGCACCTAGTGTCTTAAAAACTTGTTTTCAAAAAGCAGTGATCTAAGTGAGCTTTCAATTTAGTCCCCGTGGAAGTAGTGCACTGGCCTGTGTGACCCAATGTTTGTAAATAACATAACACAAATCTAAAGGAAGGAATGGCATCAGAGTTTAAATTGTGAACATCTGGTTGGCAGAAGCCTGTGGGTGATCATGGAGTGCCAAAATCAATTTGCAAGGGTCACATATGGATTAAGTCTCTGGTAAATCCCCTCTGATCAAAGTTGAGGCTTATGAATACTCATTATCAGACAGAAAACATTGTAAATTTTGGAGAGGTAGCTGGGTCAAAATGTAATAACATATCGTTTGATCTCCCTTTCAACACATTTTGAAGCTGTTTCAGTTAAAGAAAAAAATAGGATTAAGCCCTGATGAATCTCCTCTGACCTTGTACCAGGGTTGGACATGTCTTGCTATCATGCAGAATGGATTGGAAAGTGGATTGCTTCTGAAGAAATTAGGTTAAAATTTAGTGCTTGTTCTTCCTATGATCCACTTAAATTTATTCTAGTTTTGAGTATTTCCTGTTTTCTTTTCTATTTAAGTTTTTTTCTTTTACTTTGCTGCTGTTGTTATTTTTTAAATGTTTTTCTGTTTATGAAATCCAGGATGGGTAAATCTAAAGGCATAGTAACTAGATTAGTGTTTCTTTGGAGTATGGCAAAAGAGATTAGGGGGAAATGGAGAGCCAATAATTTACAAAATGGAAAAATATATTCAACCACTGATTGCAGCAATGACTGTACAACTCTTCTTGATTTTATTGAACTATTGAATTGTCAGATATATAAGTTATATGACAATAAATCTGTTGAATAATGTTTTAAGAGGATGTAAAATAAAAGTTTATGGAACGCCAGTTGAATTTCCACATATACGGCTTCACCACTATCACACACAGTGGCAATGCCCCACCCTATATCTTCTACACTGGAATTCAGTGTCTGCATGTATAGTTTACAGGAAGCTTCTAGTCTTAATCTCAGTCCTCTAATAAAAGGATATTCTTTCATTTCTGTAGGCCTAAACAGGAACCCTGATGTCATAGGGAGTCGTTAGGCTATGAGCTTCAAGGTCAGTAGTTCAAACCATTAGCTGCTCTAAGAGAGAAAAATGAGAGCTATGCTTCCATAAAGATTTAAAGCATTATAAATTAAAAGAATATAATTTACTTGACACTGTATGTTGGCTATGAGTTGGGATTGACTAGATGGTCTTTAATTAAACATATATTGAGCATCTTCTATGTGAGAAGCATGGTAACAGGTTTGGAAAATAAAATAGCTTCTCCAATTAAGTCATTTCTTACAAGAAACAATTTAATATGAGTGTTAGAAGGAAAATAATAATAAATATATGAATCAATATAATCAATGTCATATAATTATCTTCTCCCCTTCTCTTTCCACCCCATCTCTACTGTCCCCATGTTCTCCCCTCTTTAATTTCTCTTCTCTTGCTCTCTCTGCTCCTATCCATTCTAATCATTGTCCCCTATGCACTCAGCTTTACAAGAAATATTGTCATCTGTGGAAAGCCACCATTTTGCACCACAAACTTCTGAAGCAAGCAATGGGTCTCTACAATTTGATTATGCAATAACATAACAACGATTTGATCATCAATTCCATATGGGTTCATTGGTCCCTTTCAACTTACTCTATATCAGAAGTGAAAAATCTTTTTTTCTGCAAAGAGCCATTTAGATATTTATAGCATTATTCATGAGCCAGACAAAAATCACCAACTGAAAAATTAACCTCTTTTATCCTGTCAAATATTTAATTAAATCACCCCTAATGTGAAGGCTAGAATGGCTTCTCTTTGGTGAAGCGTGTGGTGTTAGTTGATATTGACCATTTCACGGGCCTTAATGATCCAGAGGGTCAGACAGTCCCCACCCTTGCCAATATTATGAAAATATATCACTACTTAATATAGCAAACACTTACCAAAGATTTTAAGAAATAAATGGAGAATACTATAGTTGTTAGTAGAAAAAAGTCAAAACATGTTTCTATAAAATCATAATAAAAATGATTATTTGAGAAAAAAATCTCAGTGATATTAATGGAAAAGGAAAAATTGTTACAGATTTTTCAGATAGTAAAAATAAAAATAATAAATAACTCAAAGTGACTATTTGATGAATAGTCACTTTAAAGTGTGGTGACAGGAAGAAATCTGTGAAAGGGGGAAAATTGTTGACAGACAATCCTGTACAGTGGTTGAGAAATCAGTCTCAGAAGCCCAATGACTGCTCTTGACTACCATTGCAGATCCACATATTAGGAGACCTTGGGCATCTTCTGAAGTCTTGATCTGCCATCTTTAAAACACTAATAACAGGGAACTAATAGCCTGAGGGGCTAGCCCCACCTATCCTCCCAAGAAGAATTCACTTCAGAGGATGGCACAGAAGTTATAGCTCCAGGAGAGGGACATATCTGATCATAGCACACAGAAGCAAACATGGGAGGAAGGAAAAAGAATGAAGTACATCCTGGCCCACCAAGCCCTGAGGACAATATTTCTGCTCAGAACAGCCAAGACACAGAGAGGACCATAGGACCAAGCCCACCATAAGACATGACTTTCCTCACTGACCCTAGAGTACCATGGTGGACAACACTAGAGACACACAGTAGGATTTGTACCCATCCCAACCCAAGCACACCAAGGTGAGACCTTGGGGGGTGGGGTGACCAACAGAGCAGCAAGGGGAGCAAAACAATGAATCCCCAGGAAACACCAAAACTTGACATGACTGGAAAGCGCTCATAAAGCAAATAGACCTTGAACTATTTATAGGACTCTTTCCTTCTTTCTTTCTTTCTTTCTCTCTCTCTCTCTTTCTTTCTATCTTTCTTTCTTTCTTTCTTTCTTTCTTTCTTTCTTTCTTTCTTTCTTTCTTTCTTTCTGTAGGCCTAAACAGGAACCCTGATGTCATAGGGAGTCCTTAGACTATGAGCTTCATTGCCTTTCTTTCTTTCTTTCGTCATTGCCTTTTTGTTGTTGTTGTTGGTTGCTACATATCTATCTGGGTGGGATAGGTGGGAAAAAAAAAAGCCAAAAGAGAGAACAATGGGATGAAAGTTCTAGGAGGGGGAAGGCAGGGAAAAGAAGTGGGTGCTACCAAACCCAGGGACAAGGGAATGATAAGTGACCAAAAATTAATGGCGTGGAGGGTATGAGAAATCTGGCAGAGCTTGATCAAGGGCAATGTAACTGAGAGGAATTACTAAAACCCAAATGAAGGCTGAACATGATAATGGGACAAAAGGAAAGTAAAAGGAAATGGAGGAAGAAACATGGAGGCAAAGGGCATTTATAGAGGTCTAAATTCAGTAAGATACATATATATGTACGTAGGTGTGTGTTTATGTGTGTGTAGATAGATAGATAGATAGATAGATAGATAGATAGATAGATAGATAGATAATGACAGAAGGGTCATGGGGAAAAGACAGGTTTACCAGGGTACAGTGTTGTACCAATGAAACATACAGCTTTCCTTTGGTTCTTTAATGCTTCCTCTACCCAGTATCATGACCTGAATTCTACCTTATAAATCTGGTTATACCAGAGCATGTACATGGATACAGATAAGAGCTGGAAAACAAAGAATATAGGACAGAAACACTCTTCGGGACCATTATTGAGAGCAGCCATATCAAGAGGTTAAGGGGAGGGTTGGTGGAGAAAGGGGGAACAGATCACAATGACCTATCTATTATCCCCTCCCAGGGGAACGGACAACTGACAAGGGGGTGGAGGGAGACGTTGGAGAGTGCAATACATGAAAATATAATAAATAGTCTATAAATTATCTAGAGGTCAACAGAGAGGGAGAGAGGGAGGGGAAAGGAAGAGGAAAAGTGAGGAACTGATAACAAAGACTCAATTAGGAAGAAAATGCTTTGAAAATTATGGTGAAAAAAAAAAGAAAATGATGGTGGGCTGAGCCTGGTGGTATAGTCATTGAGTCCGGGACCGTGGAATACTGGCTTGGCACTTCAAATCCAGAGTCAGTTCTCTAGAAGCAAGGCTAGGCCTCCCACTCCCACCAAAGGACAGTGATGGCCCCCAAAAACATTTAAAAAAAAAAGAAAATGATGATGACAACAAAAGTGTTTGAGACAAGTGCTTGGGTTTTGATAAGAATTGTACAAGTACCAAATAAAATCATTAAAAAGCAAACAGACATGAATGAGTCTAATAATGACATCAGCTTTATGGGTTTTTAAAAATATTCATTTATTTAATGTATATCAACTGAGTTGAGAGCACAATGAAAACAATGATTATTTCATATGGATTCATACAAGAAATGTAAATGGTTTGTGAGTTTTTGTGCTTAGGAAAAAATAGTGATGTTTAGAAGAATGTAAATGATGGACTAGAGTCATAGAGAAATTTGTAGAAGATTCCAAAACCAAATTCACTACAACAGAGCTAATTCCCACTCATAACAAAATTGTAGGGTCAAATTGACCTGTCCCTGTGGGTTTCCTTGACTGTAAATCTTGACTGGAAGTGAAACCCTCTCCTTTTCCCCCAGGACAGCTGGTGATTTTGAACTGCCGACTTGGTGGTTAGCAGAGGATGATTGCTAAGTCAGTACTGGCAGAAATGCAGGGGAGTACTTATCCAGGACAAGTAACAAGATTTTATAGTACTTTGGAGGAAATATATAAAGGGTCCAGTAACCTTTTACAAGTGAAGGGGGAAGAATAAGGAATTCGTCATTGGAAAATTAACAGCTGGTGAGGTACTTATACAAGGAACAGGGGGTGAGGAGATTTAAACTGGAGACAAGGATGTGTCTTCTTTGTGGAGTTCTTGGTGCCTGGAAAATATACCCACAAGGAACTGGAGTTGTGGGCTAAAATTAAAATGAGAATACTAACTTAGAGGAAGAAATTTGGACTCATTAATATTCACTAAGCACATTTCTTTATTGAATAAGAACACATTGATACAAAACATAATGTGATGATAAGAAGAACACAAAAAGTTTCTTAGGGTTCAATGTTGTCATCATCTAAGTTTCTTAAATATTACATTTTCATTGTGAAATTGTCATTTTAGATATTTGTTCATTTCCTTGTATTGCATCCCACTGATAGTGATTCAATTCAATATTTAAAATTATTTTACACCTACTGATGTGATAATCCTGCCAAT
The DNA here is from genome assembly GCA_004026705.1 of Nesogale talazaci. Taxonomy (NCBI): domain Eukaryota; kingdom Metazoa; phylum Chordata; class Mammalia; order Afrosoricida; family Tenrecidae; genus Nesogale; species Nesogale talazaci. The sequence continues at coordinate 23,620 of PVJH01004339.1, forward strand.
ATGTGTAAAAAGGACATAGGAATTGTATGAGTGATTAAAAATTATCAACATTCCTATTCTGGTTTAATGAATTATCTTTCAAATACCTGAAAATTATATTTCCTAAGTCTTGTTCTGCTAATTGAAAGTTGCTAATATAGAAAATTTAGGCCCTCAAATTTATCTTATTATTTAATGCATCATAAAATGAATAATCAATTCATATTATATGTTTTCTAATAAAAAGTCTACCAAGAGACTGAATAAGGAGCTCTGGAGGCATGGTGAGTTACGTATTGAAATGTTAACCATAAAGTCAACGGTTTAAAATGACCAGCTACGAAGCTGAGGCTTTCTACCCCCAGAAAGAGCTGCTGCACCCTGGGAAACCTGCAGGGATAGTTCCACCTGTCCTACAGAGTCACTAAGAGCTAGATTTGAGTCAGTAAAAAGTGGGTTGAGCAAACACAATAGACCAAAGCATGATCCTTAAGGAAAATAATTTCTCTTTGAAAGACCCAAAATATCCATTGTGCTATCTTATTGAGGTAAAGGTCAGGCTAAAATAGACTGTGGTGAGATGATGAGTCCAGGAGCAGATACAATAAATAATGGCCATTGCTCCTTGCCATGACCTTTCCTGTTTATTACTCCCCTTCTTGACTTTCTTTTAGCTCAAACTGGTTGACGTGAAGTCATTGCTGTTTACTAATATATTGATTCTGAAAGCAAGGGTTTCCAGCATTCCTCTCCTATGGTGTGAAGTGGTTCACATGTATAGATTTACTTGTAAGAGAGCATCGGGACTAGAACATAACTTCAAGAAACTAGTCAGTAAAATGATGTTCTATTGTTTCCTCTATGAATAATAAAAGACTGTGGACATTACCATTGGGACAGGGTCTATGATTTGTCTCAAGTGAGCCTTCAATTACCAATTTGTGACCATGGAGAGCTGTGCATAATAATTATTTCACTTCAGAAGGTGAATGAATGCTATGCTCTCAGTTACTAATTTCTCTCCCATCCACAGATGGATGTAGTAACACTGAATATCAATGGCTTGAATTCTGGCATTAAAAGACAGAGACTAACAGAGTGGCTCAGGAAACAACACATCAAACTGCTGCCTACGGAAGAGACATCTTAAGTTTATAGACAAGAACAGGTTGAGAAGTAAAAGCTGGAGAAAATATATCAAGCAAACAGCAATGAAAAAAAGCAGGGTTTACTATCTAAGTATCTGACAAAACTGATCTCAAGGTATGGTCATAACAAGAGGCAAGGAGAGGCACCATATAATACTCAAGGGAACAGTAGACCAATAAGCAGCTTAGTGATAAGTATATACACACCTGTGAGACCCACAAAATTCATAAATCAAACACTTCAAAATATAAAAAAAGAAACCATAGGCTCAGCAATTAGAGTTGGTAACTTTAATGCACTACTCTCTGAAAAAGACAATTGACTGTGAAAGAAACTCAACAAGGATGCTATTGATCTAAATAGCACAATTGGATGACTTGATTTAATAGATAATTTCAGAGATTTTCACCAAAATGAAAAAAAAACACATATTCTTTTAGAGCCACAGGGCACATATTTAAAGAGAGACCACATGCTGGGTCACAAGTGGAACTTGAGTAATTCAAGTACATAGAGATTATACAGCTGTCTCTCTCTGATCATTGTGCCATAAGACTGAATATCAACAGAAGGATGGTGAAGAAACAAGGGCAAATTACTGAAGGATGAATGGTTCTTTACTGAAAAAGCTGTGGATATTGATCCAGATTGGAAATGAAATCAGAAGTTTTAAAAACAAACGAGAATGAAAATACAATGTACCAAAACCTTTGAGATACATCAAAGACATTTATCAGAGGAGGGCTGATAGCAATAAAAGCATATATGAAGAAAAGAAAATAGGCTTGTGATTCATATGCTATCACAAAACTTAAACCAACTAGAGCAGCATCAACAGAACAATCCTACTAGTAGCAAAAGGATAGAACTAATAAAATTCACAGCTGAGACAGAGAGAGAAAATAAGAAAACTGTGGGAAAAATTAATGCAGCTAAACATGGGCTCTTTGAAAGAATTGACAGAATTGATAGACCACTGGCAAACTTAACCAAAGAAAGGAAGGAGCAAATGCCAATTGCAAGGATGAGAGATGAAACAGAGGGCTTTACAACGGACCCTAATGACATCACATGGATGTGCCTGCCTTCCTTCCCCTTCATTTGCTTTGGTCAGACAAGTCCCCCTTCCCAAGTTGCAGCTTCATTGCTGTCCTCTAAAGTAAATTCTTCTGTGGTAGAGGAAGCTGTCCACATGACTGTCATTCAGAACAGCCCTCAGCACCCTCCACTGGCTTCCTATTCCACGCTGTCACACTGCATTTACATCAAGGGTGTATGGGGGCGTGGAGGGAAGGTGGGGTAGAAAGGGGAATTGATTATAATCATCTACTTATAACCTCTTCCCTGGGATACAAACAACAGGGAAATGGGTGAAAGGAGACATTAGACAGTGTAAGATAGTACAAAGTAATAATATTTTATAAATTTTTAAGGGTATATGAGAGAGAGGGAAAGAGAGAGGGAAGGGGGAATGAGGAGCTGATGCCAAGGACTTATATAGAAAGTAAATGTTTTGAGAATGATGAGAGAAACAAATGTACAGATGTTGTTGACATGCAATGAATATATGTATGGATTGTGGAAAGAGTTTTATAAGTCCCCAATAAAATGGTTAAAACAATAATAAAATTTCTCTTCTCTGTAGGACAACAGGCTTATTGGTGAGAAATTGGGTGACTGCATGATTTAATGCGATATTAATTACATCACTTAGTGTGGCGGTCATGAGCTTGTGTTAATTTCATGATTGATATATAGGGGAGGAGGCTGGCCTGTTCATCTAGAGAAAGTCATTGAATAGTCATTGAGGTCTCCGTGTAGGCATGGCTTTCTCCTGAGACTTCTGAGAAATCTCATGATATTTCCCTCATGGAGATGAGAAACTATCTCCCCAGTTGTTGGGAGTTAGTCTCAGAGACGATGAATTATGGACAAGACAAGAAGGCAGTGTTTGAGGAGCTGACGGATCTGGAAGAGGACTGCCAAGGACTTATATAGAAAGTAAATGTTTTGAGAATGATGAGAGCAACAAATGTACAGATGTTGTTGACATGCAATGGATATATGTATGGATTGTGGTAAGAATTTTATAAGTCCCCAATAAAATGGTTAAAAAAAATAATAAAATTTCTCTTCTCTGTAGAACAACAGGCTTATTGGGGAGAAATCAGGTGACTGCATGATTTAATGCAATATTAATTACATCACTTGGTGTGGCGGTCATGTGCTTGTGTGAATTTCATGATTGATATATAGGGGTGGACGGATCTGGAGGAGAAGCCACATGGCCTTAACCTGATGGAACCAGACCTCTGGAGCTGGCGAAGCCACATAAAGATCCCTGCCAGTGCTGAATTGCCTCTACCACCACTGTATGCTGTTAATGAACCCTGAGCCTTGGAAGTGAGGAGCCATGGGGTGACCTCTGCCAGCACTGAGAATCTGCACCCACTGGCCTGTGACTTTGTGAGTCACAAGGATACTTTATAGACTGGTATCAGACATATGAGCTAATATTGGACTTATGACTCTGAATGGACTGGGTTGGGATGCTTTTTCAAGAGGATGTTCCATTCTTCTTGTATATAAACCTTACCCTTATATCCATATGCATGTCTGTGAATTTGTTTCTCTAGTTTACCCTGACTAACATACCTGGCTTTCCCTAACCTCAATTTCTTCAACTTCAGTAGTGATAAAAATGATAGCAACCACTGAGTTACTAGCTGGCTAGAAGAATTGGAAGAAAATAATATATTTGGAAACTTCCCCCAATAAAGAAAATTAAAAATTATAGTGCCAAACCAATGATAAAACAACAAGTTCCATAGGAAGAGTTGTCTCTAAGTAGTTCTTGCAATCCAAATTGTTTTATAGTTTTGGAACAAGTGGATAGAGTGGTATCATCAAAAGGATATTTCACAGGCAGGGAAAAATAAAATTCTAAAGTTCTCTGAAAGTGATCATCAATATACTTGCATCTTTTAAGTGCTAAGATATTATTAGGTTTTGTAAAATGCAAAAAAAAAAAAGATGGTAACCATCCAGAAGATTGGTCATGTTTTAAAGAAATCCACAGCATCAGAGATCGTTTCAAGTCATTCATAGATACAAATTTGTAATGAATTCATAGACTCCCTGCTTATATTGCATGGCAAGATATTATTTTCAGAAACTAAAGACTTCTCTCTCTTCAACAACATCCCAGCACACCAAAGCCTTTCACATTTAATTATACACAAGTTGTCCCACAGAAAAAAACTGAATGAGGGACAGAACCAGCACACATTCTTTCTCTGGTTGGTGAAGCAAAATTTGTGTGTCCAAGGCCTTACAAACTATACAAAGTTTTCAAAAATAGCAAATGGTAGTTTAGTGCAACTAATGAAAAATGGCTTCCTTGAGTACTGTGCTCTTTTAAGCTCCCTCTTCATGAAACTCAATTAATAACAAGAACTCAAGACACTTTCTGGGTTGCAACCTAATGTTAACAGAGGAAGGGACAACTCCTATAAGGAGAGTGAACATGTTTGCATCACTCCAAAAAGTCAGTCAGGTCACTGGATTATATATGTGCAAGTTTGTTGAATTGAGGTTTACTCTATTGTGAGCGATCTCAATAACAACCACAAAAATGAAATCAAATATACATATACTTTTAAATAGCCAACATCAAATTGCAAACATCCATATAGGGTGCAAATGGCTAAAACATTTGCGAGGTGCTTTCAGAAAGGAGAGACTGTCAAATGTCCAACTCAAGTGTACAACAGTAGGGTCGATGGTGTAATGGATCATACATTGGGCTGCCACCGAAAAGTTAAACGTTTGAAAGTAGTAGCTATTTTTTGGAAGAAAGAAGAGTCTTTCTAGTCCTGTAAGAAGTCACAGTCGTGAACAGCACCTCACCCCAACCTCCTGGGAAATTCTTCTCTGGCCTATGGGGTGCTATGAATCAGGATTGATTCTATAGCAGTGAATATTTTTTATAAAACAGGAGTAAAGGATGCATTTTAAGAAATCTAAAATGTGAACATATCATCTTCAACTCATCTCCAATTTCAAGCCCTCATACTTACCTCTTTCCGTCAATGGCAACCTTTCTCTCTAAGTGACGTAAACAAAGAGAAATATCCTTCATGCTTATGTGTTAGGTGCCAGAACAACGGACAGAGTATGGGTCTGGTTTTTGTAATCTCTATATTTCTTTCGATCCTTATTAATTCCTCACTATTCATGTAGCCACCATTATTCCTTCCTTTGCTTCTTCACCTTCTTAACGGTCAATTCCCAGAAATATTGTCTTCTTAAACTAGGTAGCATATAAAATTCATTGCTATCAACAAAATGATAACAGAGGCTGTTCAAGTCTCCCTCCTGCTTAATGCGATAATCTCATTATTTACTTTTCTGTTCCTATTCATTCAGTTTGCTAACTGCCTTTCCTCCACTTGTGTTTTAGTGTATTCCCATACTGCTACATTTTTGTGTAGACTTTGATAACTTGCACCTTTCAACTGATTGAATATTTAGGAATCAACTCGAGAATTATGTTTTCAAGCATATTTTGCATACACCCATTACAATAAGACAGGTACTCATTTTGAGCAAATGATATAATATAACAATCACTCATAAACAACCTGTGCTATAAATCCATACCTACTTGTTTGACTTCTCAAATAGAAGTAAGCTTCTTAAATACAAAATGTTTCATGTTATTTATCATTTTATACCTAGCATTTGATAGAGATGCTTAATTTTCCTTAAGGGCCATTAAATTGGCTCAAATCCATGGTGACTGTATGCACAAAAGAACAAAACTCTGCATGGTCCTGCACCATCCACACAATTTTTCCTGTACCTAAATCCCTTTGATACAACCACTGTTTCCATTCATTAAATTAAGGGCTTTCTCTTTCCACTGCCCTTTCACTTTAACAACACGATGTTCTTTTCTAGGGCTTAGACTCTCCTGAACATGTGCCTGAAGTATGTAAGACAAATTATCGTCATCCTCACCTCTGAGGAGCACTCTGACCTCATCCCTACCACTACAGATCAGTTTGTTCTAAGAGCAGTCCATGGCACAATCAGGGACCCAGGGTGTGTTAGTCCCAGTAGACCAGAGGAACAAATTTCACAGACACACATATCAATATAAGGAAAGGGTTTATATACAAAAGGAATGTGACACTGAGAAGGCATACCAGCCCAGTCCAGTTTTAAGTCACAAGTCCGATATCAAGCCATATGCCCGAAACCAGTCCACAAAGTCTCCTTCTGACTCACGAAGTCACAGATCAGTGGGTGCAGAATCCTGGCATTGGCAGGGGTCTCCCTATGGCTCCTCGCTTCCAGGGCTCAGGGTCCATCAACAGCATGCCACTCCAGCTTCAGAGGTCTGCCTCCTTGAGGGCAAAGCCGTGTGGTCTCTCCACAGGCTCCTCCAACTTCTGGGAGACTGCATCTTGTCCTTTCCGTGATTCATCGTCTCTCAGACTAACTCCCAACAACTGGGGAAGATAGCTTCTCATCTTCGCAAGGGAAATACTGCGAGATTTCCCAGAAGTCTCAGGAGAAAGCCATGCCCACATAGAGGCCTCATTGGCTACTCAATGGCTATCTCCAGATTAACAGGCTGGACTCCACCCCTACATTTCAATCATAAAATTAACATAACCACATGACCGCCCCACAGGGACAGAAAGCTATGTTACCAGAGAAGCAGCATAGGAGTGAAGAAGAACAGAAGTTTAATCCAACTCCAGAACACCAGATACAACGCTGTGCTTTCCAGTCCAGGGAGCTAGTAAAGTGAGGTGCTTTCAGGGAGGAGAGGCTAGAGAGTGGAATGAGGTAGCTCAATTGGGAAATTGGTTTTGCTGGACCATGCAGTCACGGTGGGGCATCGTCAGGCTGAGATTGATGGTGGATGAGAGTGCCCTTTGGGCATTTATTAACAAACTCTAAAAAAAAGTTGTAACCTTATATGAACAGAGCCTAGGTCAGGCCTGAGAGAGGCCTGCAGGGCATGCTGGGAAGTGGCTGTTCTATCTGCTGAATCTGGTCATGAGCATTGCAAAATTGCTGAACTGTCACCTGTTGGCTTCCTTAAAGAAAGCTCAAAATAGCATACATAGTCTGTGAGCTCTGTGTGGTCATTGCAAGGAATGAGAGCGCCCAGCTGAGAAGTCAGAATTTGTGAGAGGAAAGGTTTATGTCACAAGTGACTGGTAAGGACACGTGTAGGGTTGCAGCATATCTAATGTTGGCCTTTACAGAATCAGTCTTGGCCTGACGCTGATCATGATTCTCTATCCCACACTTAGACCCTTTGTGAAGCTGAAGGAGACTTGAGGCAAATCCCATGGCTTTTTTCCTCTTCAGAAAATAAATTATTTTTTACAAGTTAAATATGTTCCCAGATAAGAACAAAATAGCTGTAAACAATGAATTATGTAATTCATTACAATGATTTTACTACATTCTGCCATATTTTAAATGCATTAAGAATAGCAGTAATACGTATTTTAAATTTCTGACCACAAGAAAACAGGGTAAGACAAATAGATAAATAAGCCAAAATCAGACCTGTACTCATATAAGATCTCAAAGCATTTGGGGTAGGTACATACATTCATGTCAACTTGATAAAGTAGAGAGTAGAAATCTAGCCCTTCAATCAGGTCACAGACTGATGTAACTCCTAATGGGTGCGGCCTTCTCATAAGGGACATCCTGGGAACATCTCTGTCTCAACCTTTCTCTTCCTGTTGAGGAGCCACGAGGAGACCCGCAGAGACCTGTGATGAGACAACCACCTTTGAATCCACCCAAGTCTGCATCCACTGGCCTGTGATCTTCTGCACTCTGTGTCATTGCACTTGGTTTCATGAGTCTGAAGATGGACTTATTTGACTTGTAGAATAGTGTCTGACTTATAGACATGAGTTGAAATGGGCTGGGATGTTTTCCTAATATACAATTACTGCTTGATATAAAGCTTTGTTGTACACATATGTGAGTGTTTCTAAATTTGTTTCTCTAGTCAAACCAGCCTTACACAGCATTGGACATGAATTAGAAAATGTTGAAAAGGTTCATTTTTTCTGAGGGCTAGAACAATTCACTGACAAAACATATTCAGATGAAACAACAGTGGCTTAAGATTATTCTTTTCATTCATAACTACTAAAATATGAGAAAGGTGGTAATAGAGAAAGAAGGGTAAAAAAGCAGAAAAAAGAGGAAAAGATAAGTTTTGAGGGAGAGAGAAAGGAAAATAAGGAAGAGGTAAGGAAGGGAAGGATCAGGAAGGGGGAAATGAAGAAAGAGTGATTGTCAGAGTAATACTCCACCTGAGAAGAAAATACTCTGCAGAAGACACACAATGCATTCCTATTTCCTATTTAAATTGATTTTTAATTGTTTTTAAAATCATGCAGATGTAAAAGAACAGAAGCGAATAGTTGTCAATAGCATATGTTTTTCTAAAAAGACGAGGTTCTAAAGGTTCAGGTTCTGTTTTACCTGAAGGAAATATTCCTCTGATTATGAATTTGTAAAATTTAATTTTAAATTTAAATGGAATGCATGCAACTCCTACCTCTGCCTTTCTGTCTACATTCTTCTATATCTTTCATGTAATTTTTAGCGGTGCTTCTCCAGTTTTCCTTTCTGATCTCATTGATTTATGCCACGATATATATTGATTTTTAATTGAATATCTTAATGGGGATGTATTGGTTTGTTTGTTTTTTCTTTTTCAGCCCCTTCTCAGATTTTCTGAAATCATACCTGCCAATCAAAAAATGAAGATCCCAATTTGAAGTCACCATAGCCTTCCCTTTACACTTATAAAAATTGTAGGAATAGATGGTAGATATCCTTTCATATACCTTCATAAAAATTACCTGGGGTCACTTGTTAAAAATGTATATAACCAAGTTCCACCTTGCATCCTCTGAATTCCAATCTCTGTAAGTGAGGAAAAAGAATTTGATTTTGCAATGACCTTCTCAAAGTGATTCTACCACACTTTAAAGTTTGCCCCAAGGGAACCATTGCACAAATTAAATCTCCAACCTCCCCACCTCCCAATTATGTAATACATTAACGGGAAAAACAAAAATCCACTTGTTTTTTATATTGCTGTTAATAGAATTGGTTCATTCTAGTATACTGGAAATGATTATGCACCTTGAGGTTAAAACCTTAAAGAAAATTGGTATCTTGTTAACAAGAGAGAGAGGGTGAATGAATTTAGTAGAGGAAGCAAGTCTTTCTGTCAGCATGCTCTGCATCTTATTGAGCTAGGAGATGGAGCTTCTGGGTGATTTTGATGGTTTAACACTCTCCTACCAGCCTACAGATTGACAGTTTAAACCCATGCAGAGGCCCCTGAGGTAATAGATCTGGCAATTTTCTTTTCTTCAAACATTACAGCCATGAAAACTACTCTGACACACATGGGATCTTTATGAGTAGGACTTGACTAGAGGGTATAACTATAACATGAGCAACATGAACTTTCCAGTCAAAAGAGACATTGACTTCAGTGATAGATGCTGCAGAGCAGGACTTGTGGTTTGGTGTATGTTGGGTTGACACCAAGCTCACTGCATCGAGTTGATGTGGACACACAGTGATCCAATAGGACATAATAGAACCATTTCTGTGGATTTCAGAGACTATAACCAGCAGTCTTCGAGAAACTGTTGGATCTGGACCACCTACCTTGTGATTAGCAGCTCAGTGTATGACCACTATGCCACTAGGGCTCTTGTTTCACACAGAGGGTTTTATCTCTTCATGCTATTTGAAAGTATACTGTTTGTGATAGTCTTATATCCTGCTGGGTGGGTCATGATTGTCCGATGATATGAGCTATCATAGTGTGATCAGCTCCATAACAGGATGTACTGCGAAGCAGCCAAGCAGGGTAGAGAGAACAGTCCTCCTCAATTTGGTCACAGCCTGCAGAGGCTTGAGAGACGCTTCATCCAGGGAGTGGACGACCCTTCTGGTAAATTGACAGCTTGTAGAAGCTAGTTCACTTCTATTGTAAGATTTACATCTTGCATTTTGTTCATCTACCTCTGGCTATATTGCCCGCTAATCTCAGGAGCTATCAATGGACTGTGACCTTGGATCCATTTACAAACCTCAGCTTCAGAAAACTAGACATCCAGCAGTCTGTGTTCTTTCCACTTCAGCTTGCTGCTTCCTGCTCACTAGCCCCAGCAGCTACAGTAGAGTCAGGAGAAGTCTGTGTTACCTCTGACCCACAGATTTGAAGTGGACTAGATTTATACACATTTACAATTCTAAGAGCTATTTCTTGATAAAAATTTCTTTCTACATACAGTTATAGAAAGATATTAATATTTTCCTTCTCTCAACAGTTTTGTATTCTATAATGTGGATTAAATTAATGATACTCTCACTAGAATTACCTTATATCCCATAGGAATGATTTATAATGTACTCCAATAATTTGATAATGATATCTGTAAAGTGCACCAGGGAAATATATACATCATGGACAGATTTTAAGCTCACACTTAATTGTAGGCCAAATATAACAGCAATTAGTTCTGATGACAAAGTCCTACTTGCCACTAGCGTTTATGAAGCTATAGGTGATGTAGACAATTTGGGGAAGAAATGAAATAGTGCTCGATTTTCAGAAAGAATAACATATGGGCTCTTAAAGACTCGTCTGCAAACAAGGAGCCATCTAAATGAGAGGTTACCCACAGTCCACAGAAGAAACATAGAAGCCTGTGTGATCCAAAGACTGCAAATAATAAAATTTAGAACGGAAGAAGAGAGCGGTATTGGAACTTAACTTTTAAACACCTGTTTTTAGAATGCTTTGGATGATAGTTGTACTAGTCTGGATTAGCCAGAGACACAAAGTCACAGATACACATATGTGTATAAGAAAGAGCTTTCTATCCAAATGTATATTAAGAAAACAGTCCAGTGCATTTCAGATCGAGTCCCTGTCCCATATTAGCCCATATGTCTGATACCGGTCTGTAAGTTCTTCGGACTCATGCAACACATGCAACAATGCAGAATGCAGGGAGCTCACAGCCTAGTGGTGGGAAATCTGGTCGATCCAACGGTGGTGGAACCATCTCAGCGCTGGCAGAGGTCTGCTCGTGGCACCCCCAGACCAGGACTCTAGATGCATCACTGCAGCTCCAGATTTCTCATCAGCCGGAAGACGATACAGAGCACAGTGTGTTTCTCTCCTCCAGGGAGCTATCTAGCTCCTTCCTGCCTCCATATAAGGTCGTCAAGCTATGGACCCCCCCCTTCACAAGTTGAAAAGAGATTATGTAACTGCCACAATGATGGAAATTCGAAATCTATTTACAGGGTTGTTATGTAGATTGTCTCCAGCGAATTCCATGTGATCATAATTCAAGAATATGAATAACCTAAATATTGGACAGAGAAGATTGTAAAGTGGATTTTAACAGCTGCAGTTAGACTAATATGTGACCCTTTATTATTTTATGCCTTTTTAAAATGTAATCCTGTCTTTCAATATTTTGTTTTCTTTTTTTTCTTTTTTTAATTTTATTTAGTTTTTTTCAAAATTTTTAGGCATCACTGCCCTCTGGTGGTGGGGGTAGGAGGCCCAGCCTTTGCTCCTATGAGCTGGAATTGAACCTCCATCCCAGTGGGCCACAGTCCCGCGCCACAACCACTGCGCCACCGGGGCTCAGCCTTGTTTTCTTTTTTATTGAAGCTTTTTCTATTTTATTTGGTCATTGTTGCTGCATTCTCTTTAGTCTTTTATTTTGCATCTTTTCCTGTAAGGGAAATGCATTCTAGGTAATCTGTAGAGACAATAACGGATGAATACTTTTCTAGGGATCTGGTTGTCGAGGTGGGCATGAATGGGGCCTAAACAACCATGATTCTGAGAATGAAGGAAATATTCTGAAGTTGGTTGTGGTGATGGTTGCACAACTTTTCAGAATATGATTGAGTTATTGAATTGGATAATGTCAATTATATCTCAATAGAGGGCTTATATATAAGCTATAATGTCAAAATTATAATATATCTAAATATATTATATAATAATTCTAAATTACAAAGTATTTTTCCAAATTATATGTTTGTTTCTCTAGAGAAACAAAAACAGCACACTAATAATTCTCTCTATATTTATATAGATAGAAAGCTATCTAACATAAAAAATGAAGAGTCAACTAAACTATAAAACAGTACAAATGGCTCGGTGCATCTCACTTGCGTAAGACAGCTAGTAGACTGGCAGTCCTTCAAGTCTTGAGGGCTGCTGAGTAGTCCTCTGTAGAGCAATTCAGGCTATCCGGCCACAAGCAACAAACAGCAAAGCAGGTCACCAACAATTAGCTCAATGATGGAGTCCAATAGGCCCCAGCTCAAGAGATGTATATTCCAGGAGTGTGGCAAAGCAAGGTTGAAAGGAACTTCAGCTTACAGCAACAAAGCTCACTGGCTGGTACGAAGATCCAAGAGCAAGACAGAAAGGGTGGGACTTGCTGAGCCATTTATATCTCTGACCTTCAATTGATATTACACATGCTCATTGGCCATATTGTCACAACAAACCCACCTATCCTCTTTGGCCATGTTGACACAACAAGCCTACCTATGACAATTCAACCCTTGCCAATTTGGCACCTGTACACAATTCGTTAGCTATATAAAATTCCCAGATATCAATGAAATCAAATGTATACTTAATATCAACATCGTACATATAAATGAGAACACAGAGTCCAATTGTATCAGATATATCATACATTAAAAAAAAGATATTCAATAAGTTCATATACAGAAAATACACAAATAATCACAAATCTTCCTTTTGCTATTGATCACATGATCATAACTGGTAGGTAGAAATACCTTCTTCTACTATCCATTCTGTATTACTTTTGCCCTCAGCAATCACCTCAGCTGGTTGTGGAATTTTTGCCTGGTGGGGTGACCCAGACCTTCATTCCTGAGGGGTCTAGGTCATTAGATGTCTTGTCATGATGGGTTTGCTGTAATTTACCATTTACTTTTATCACAGGGCATGGTAGCACTAAGAGTCGGCCTATGGGATCGCCTGGATTCCAGACATATTCCTCTTTACCCCCATTATGCAACACCAGCTCAATTTCTCCTTGATAATCAGGGTCAACCACACCACTCAGTAATGTGACATCCTTCCTGACCTGTTGATCCAAAGATTGAGAAGCTCAAAGTAGCCAAAGGGCATTCTCAGGTGCCAGTTCAGTGGAATCAATGCTGTGTTTCCAGGCGGGAGAGTTTCTCCCCTCGGGACCAGGACCTCCAGGCCCGAAGCACATAGGGTTGCTGGGACAGGAAGCAAACATGCTGCAAGTGGGTCACAAGGAGTATTAGTGAGTGGTGCCACTCCAGTTCCCACCCTTTGGTTCCTGGACCCATGAATCCTGGCTATTGGAGACACAGCACCATATATTGGCTGCTGATTTAAAGCATATACAATTTCCTGGAGAACACTGCCCCAGCCTCGCAAGTTGTTGCCACGTAGTTTGCATCACATTTGTGTCTTCAGGAGCCCATTCCATTGTTCTATCTAGCTAGCTGCTTCAGGATGATGGGGAACATGGTATGCCCGGTGGACTCCATGGGCATTGGCCCATTGCAGCACTGAATTTGCTGTGAAGTGAGTTCCTTGATCTGAAGCTATGCTATGTGGGATGTCATGCCGGTGGATGAGGCATTCTGTAAGTCCACAAATGGTGTTTTGGGCAGAAACATTGCATTTAGGGAAAGCAAATCCTATCCAGAATATTATATTAAAATATTTGGGGGAAATTAATATTTGCAAGTATTGCACTTGGGTGTTTAATCGAGGCTATTTCTAAACAAAATCTTCAAGGTGAAACATGGATTCTTCTTGCCACTTTTAGTAAAATATGGACGGAAAAAGATTGATTGGGCTGAGCTCCAGTGGCATAGTGGTTGAGTGCGGGACTGCGACCCACTGGCTTGGTGGTTCAAATCCAGCAGTAGCTCTCCAGGAGCAAGGCTGGGCCTCCCACTCTAACCAGAGGGCAGTGATGCCCCCCCCAGAAAACAAAACAAAACAAAAGCAGATTGATTAAGGAATGAACTGTTATGTGGAAACAAACAAACAACCAGAATTCAAAGACTTGCAAAATTCTGTTGTAAAACTAAAGAAAAAATGCCTTGAAGAAGAAAAAAATATATATTGGATCAGGCCTGTGATCTTTGCACATAATCAGCCATCTCAGCAGAACTGCTCCGAGTTTAGCTTAAGGGAAACTGAAGCAAGATAAAGTAAAGAAAAGCTACCTGATTTCTAAAACCCGATAGGCAGGAAACAGGCCAATGAAACGACTTGTGTACTGCCATCTGTTTTCCTTCAATAAAAAAACAACGATGATTGCAGGGGCAGTTCAGAAACAACAGGAATACCAGCATGAGCACAGGGTCCATGGTCATGTTCTTGAATTAAGTGTAGGGCCACCAGCCAAAGGAGCAAAAAGGTGGTACAATCAGATGACAGTTTGAGGTCAACTTAGGGAAGAAGAGAGAGAAAAGGCCCAAATCATACCGTGACAGTAATCCAGAGTCAGTGAAATTGATTCTGACCACAAGAATTCTGTTTCAGTGTACAAAAGAGATCCCATCTCAATTATAAATTAGGAAGAAAATGAATCAAATGTGAAAAGACAAACAACACAAAGACACAGCTGGATGAGAGAGGCAAGAGTTCAAGCCAGCGCGTCAGATAAACAAGGTATGGAACAAAAGGACTGTTTCAAATTCAAGATTAGTGACGTATCAAGACATTTACAGGTGGGAATTCAGAGGCAGGACTGAGATTTGGATTAAAGAACACATTCCATTGTTTTTGTTCCATTTTCTATGAACATTTTGAGCCCTCTCATATTTATATCACACATTAATCAAAATAATGAAGATGCTTACCGTTAAAGTATGTAGCAGAAATATTTGAAAAGAATCTACATATACCAAAAACTATTATCCCTTTTTATATTGAGAATTCCTTTGGCAGGCAGATGAATGCTAGGGAACTAATCTCAAAATGTGCATGTGTGCGTGCAGAACCTAAGCGGTATGGAAAACCGCTAATTATAGTGCAATACTTTTCCTACATTTAAGTACCTCCAGTGCAATTCAACATTATTTAAATGAAGAACAGACCAATTATTTGAGCTAAAGTTTTTATTTTACTAATGACAAATAGGAAATGTACACAGGAGGCATTCTGGCCATTTGCATCAAGTCTGGGCGGTGTTCCCTGAAACGATGAGCAGTGACCTTATCTGAAACACCTGGCAGCATGCAGCTGGATCCTTAAGTGTGCTTCAGCCAATGGAATCTCAGGCTAAAGCACTCTGTTAACAGAGCTCATCTCTGGATGCCCAGCGGTACCGACTGTATCTATAGAAATTACTGTGTCATTCTGTATGTGACACTTAAATTTGAAATCAAAGTAATATGAAAAAGTAATATGCTATTTCCACTTATAAAGTCAGACAGAACACTTGAATGCACAGTAACTTAAAATGTATTTAAATTTTTGTGGAAAAAAAGTGACTGAAAATATAAGGTAATTTTTCCCAAGGACTTTTTGAAGTTGCTTCATCTGTTGTCATCCCGTAGTACCGTGGTTAAAGTGCTTGGCTTCTAACTGAAAGGTCTATGGTTCAAGTCCACCAGCTGCTCCACAGGAGCAATCTGGTGGCAATCTGATTTTAGAGAGACTTACCGCTACTCTGTCTTATATTGCCACTACATTTACTAAGAGCAACAAAATAACTTTGGACTTTGGGTTGAGTCCATATGACACATAAAAAGGGTACTGTGTTGAGGGGAAAATCTACATAATTTTCTATATACAAAAAGCTAATACAGTATTTTTCTCTGGAATTTATTATTGATATCTATATCATATGCAAAGGGAAAATTATAAACAGGTATCCCGAGTTATTCAAATTAGAGACATAAATATAACATGGTTCATCATATTAGAATAGAGTCAACTTGTTAATTACAAAGGAAGAAAGAATTAGATCCTCACTCTACCGTATATATACAGAAAAAGTAATTCAATGGGCTAACACAGTAAGCATAAAAATAAACACTAAGCCAAAAATGTATGTATCTGGTGTAAACTATTATGTGATTCTCTAAGCAAAGGTTTTATTATCAAGTTGGAAGAGGAAAATATAAATATTTGTTTAAACTGTGAAAAACAATATCAAGCTGTTTAAATATTCCAACAAAGAAATAAAAAGTATATATAAAATAAAAATAGATTTGACAAAAAAGTAATATGCCTAATAGAAAAAAATAAGATACAATCACAAATACCTATACAATGTATTTTTGTTAAATTTATTTTAGTGATACTGGAAGAATAAAATTTACAAGGTTTTTGCTTTAAAACATATTTTAAAAACAACTAATTTTCATGATTAGCACATAAAACAAAATACATAAATGTATCAGTGAAGTCAATTTGAATGTGAATTCATTGACCAATTGCGTTAAAAATATTGTCACTATTTATACTAAAGAAATGAAATATTGGAAAAGGTGTTATGAACAAAACTATTCACCTTCAAATAAAATAGCCATGAAGAACAAACAAAAGTGGAACAGATTTATTGCACTATATGCAAAAAGTTCATCTGGAAAATACAAATATACAGACAAAACCAAAAAATTTCGGCAGACTAGTCTTTTAATCAAGATGAAAAATCAGAGACTAGATTCATCCTTCACTTGAAACAACTGCATGTAACATAAAATAACAGCAAAGGCATTGAAAATCTTGGATTTTGAAGAAAAGCAAAGATTTCTGAGCTTTCAGAAACAGGGTCAGCCTTCAGATTACTGCCTAAAGAAAGTTACCAAGATGGAGTGTAGAAAACAGGAATCCAGCCAGAACTGGAAATTCAGGTGGCAGAACAGGGAGTTCAGAGAAGTTAAAATCAATGATATTCATCAGTCAGCTTGTGAGAGAGGGGGAAAATGCATAGACAGAAAGACACCAGAAATCTGAAAACAAAGTTTCTCAAAAGTGAAGTTGATAACTACTGAGCGGCACTGATGTGGGATGGCACTATTTGAATCAAGAAAAGAAACATTAAAATAACTTCAACAGAGAAGTTCCAGAGTTCAAAACCAAACAGGGATCGTACCTGTGCTGACCAATCTAAGCAATATTTTAGTTATGCGCTGGGCTTCATTGTCAATTGGCTTTTCTAGAGAAGCAGAATCTGTGAAACTTATATGTGGGAATATAGAGAAAGATGTGCTGAAGGAAATTGCTCAACTAATTGTGGAGGCTGTCAAGTCCCAAGTCTTTGATCAGTTATCAGGCTGGAGATTTCTGTAAACTCAGCTGCAGGGGTTGGTGAACCCCAAGCCAACAGGTCAGATGGCAGACAGCTGGCTCAGAGACTGTAGAGGCAGAGGGATGCAAAACAGACAGGTAATATAGAATTCTGCTGGCCCCAAAAACCAGAGAGCTTTGAAGACTATCCCCATATACTGAAAGCTGGCTACATTCCTAAGGAAACTCCCTTTCAAATGTCCAGTTGCTCATAACAGGTCTTTTCATGGGAATGGTGATTATATTTGCATCAGATCTCTTAAAGGAGGTGCTTGTTTTATTACATAACTTCTGAACGATGTCATAACCATTAATCCACTAAGAATCATACCACCTCCACCTCCCATGTTGACACAAAACCTTGACCATAATAGGCATCAATGAGAATATTAAAAAAATCTCTGATCTAGCAAGAAATAAATAATTCTCTATAAAATATAGATATCATCCCACCTAACTCAGTTTCAATGTAAAATACATAAGAAAATGTGCACACTAATAACTTTGTTCGGTTTAAGGTTCTAGATATAAAATATCCAGTATACATTACAGTAAAATGACCATTTTTCTTCAGCATGAAAAGATAAGCATTGAAAACCAATTTGCAGTAAAAAATAAAAATACTAAATTGAAACAGATCCAGGGATCCTAAAAGTCATGAAATTAGTAGGCATGAAAATTGGAACACTTCTTACCGTTCTCTTCCACACTTCTAAAAGACACAGGAAAGATAAATTATTTGTAAAACTCATAAAACATATTAAAATATTCAAATTGAGCTTGTCAGTTACATACAATTGCCATAAACAAAAACAAATCAAAAGACAAAAAATACACTACAAAGGCCTGATTGTAGATTAGCAATGACCGATGAAAAATATAATAAATTCAGTGAATGTATTAGGTTTGTACCACTTGTAACAAATCATCCTTATAAATTAGTGCTGCTGAACCACACATTTGTTGCTCTCTTGTTTTGTGGATAGTTTGCCTCCTCCTTTAAAAAAAATAATTAACAATTTTAAACTATTGAATCTATATTTTAGCTTATCATTCTTCAAAGGGCTGGATTTTTCATGTACTGGATTTTTGAGAGACTCTGTTTTATATCCACTGCAGTTAATACAGGCAGACTTGCGTTCCTTGGCCCATGGCCCATTTTCTCCATCTGCAAAGTCAGACATGATGGTTTGAATATAAACCACCTTACAAATTTTTTATCTCCTTCTTTGTCTGCTTCCATTTTTAAGGTTTCATCCATTATAGCGGGCCCACGCAGAGAAATCAGGATGAAACTCCCTTACTGCCATCGAGTAAATGCCAACCCATGGTGACCTCCATGGGTGCTTCTCTAACTGCAACTGGGGACAGGAGTAAAAAGCCCAGTCTCTCTCCCGCAGCGCAGCTGGTGCTCACCACGCGAATCCATACACCACTAGGCTCTTTTTTTATCAGGATAATCTTCCTATTTTAAAGTCATCTGATTAGCAATTCCATCTACAGCCTTAATTCTTTTTTATTTTTTATTTTTGGCATCTCTGCCCTCTGGTGGTGGAAGTAGGAGGCCAAGCCTTGCTCCTGGAAAGTGTCTGCTGGATTTGAACCTCCAACCCAGTGGCCCGCAGTTCCACGCACAACCACTATGCCACCAGGGCTCAGCCCAGACTTAATTCTTTTAATGTTAAGTAACATTCACAAGATCTAAGATTAGAATATGGAAAATATTGACTAAAAATATTGGTACCAGATTTATCTTTCCATCAAAATGAAGTAGCAGGGACCAGATATAGCCTCCACTTGTAGCAATTGAATGTACAAACAAAATCTTTGAAGCAATAGAATTTCATAGAAATGCATGCAGCAAAGGAGGAAGAAAGTCTTAAAATTTAATGGTATATCAGTAAGCTGTGCAACATCTTCTCTTGGTCAGATACATGTTTAATTAGAGTTCTTGAAAAGAGAAGGGGGAGTATTAAAACAATTAATCATGGAATTTTTTCAAATTTAATGAAAAGCATACCCCCTACCCCACCACCTCAGATCTGAGAATTATATCAAATTTTTAGCACAGGAAACATGAATAAGGCTCCACTAAAGTCTCCAACAAGTTACTCCAAATCTGTGATGAAAAACACTGAAATCTAGCCAGGGGGTGGGGGAAGAGTATATTATGTATAGAATTAAAATAAGGAACCCAGCAAATTTCCAATAAAAATATATATATATGAACTAGAAAATGTAGTAGTATCATCTTTTATTTACTGAACTTAAAAATAAAAAAAATCTTAAAAGAATATTTTAAAGACAAATACATTTCCGGCGAAAGAAAAGAATAGAAATACCCCTTCATAAATTAAAATCCTGAAATAATTCATCACTATCAAATCTACACTACAATAAGTGATACAAAAGACTGAATAGCTTATGCAGATATAGAACTCTGTTCCCCTATGCCAAGGAATGAGAAAGCAAGTGAGACAGTTGTAGACAACTCGCTTCAAATCCTGAGCACCAACTGGAAGAAAGAAGAATTAGATGGAATACGAATGAGAGGAACCTAGAGGAAAACAGAGAGCAAAGTACATACAGACAGCACCTAACCAGAGGAACTCCGTATCCTTCCTAGATGAGAAACATAGGAAGACAATTTCCCAGAATTCTCAGTAGAAGAGAGATGTAGCATTTAAACAGATCCAGAGTGAAGCACAGTGAGCAGCACATGAGCTAGGTAACGTGTTAACTCTCTTACTATGATTCTAATCTAAAAAATAAGAAATTGTGATTATGCTTGTCTGGAAAGAGGAATATTAAGAGGAAAGATTAATAATGACCAATTTCTTTAAGTAAGCTGGATACAAGAATGTTCCATATTTTACACATACATCCCCACATTCATATAACTTTTCAATGAGTTAGAAATTTTATAAAACATCCTTGCTCATCTTTTAAAAACAATTTAAAAAAAATAAAAGAACTACAAAATTCCCATATTAAAATGTAGTCATATGCAACATCTGAAGTTATCCTAGATGCCAAGTTGATGCTGACATATACGTAATCACTCTGTACAACAGAAGGAAACACTGCCATTCAAGCAATCATTCATGTTTTTGCCCATTGTGGTAGCAACTATGTCAGCCCATCTCCTGGAAGGTCATTTTTCATGATAATCCACTAATTCACCAAGTATGATGTCATTCTCTAACAATTGGAGCCCTTGGTGACATATACACAGTAAAGGAAGTGAAGTCTTATACTCTCCCATTCTAATGCATGTTATAGCTATATTCCCTCCTAGACCAATGCATGCATTGTTCTGGAAGTCTGTGGTATATTCGGGGTTATTCACCAATACCACAATTTGAATGCCTTAGTTTTTCTCATTCTTCCTTTTTCATTATCCAGGCTTTGAATGCATATGAGGCAAGTGAAAATACTTTAGAATTAGTTAGGCACATCTTATATAAAAACATGAAGACATGTTCTGAGAGGGCATGGAATATTTGTTCATGTTTAATCATTAATTCTACAAATTAAGTATAAAGCATCTATTTATATGAACTCAATAGTGAACTGGAATCTCCAGGTATGAAAATAGTTCACATTATTGACTGCTAAGCAGAAAGTTGGAGTTTTAAATCCTCCAAGGTGTACATCAGAAGAAACAACTAGTACTTTCCTCCCCACAAATTCAGCCATTGAAGACCCTTTGGAGTACAATTCTACTCTGGCACACACAGGCTTCGATGAGTTAGAATCTGTACAACTGTGATGGTAGGTAAGTATGGAAGGAGTCTTCTTAGACCTCAAGGGACAGCAGTCAATAGTAAAGAAGTTTGTTTTGTTTTATTTGTGCATTCATGTTGCATAAGCAGACATAATGGGCTCAGCTGCTGCATAGATGTCTGGACCACAAATTTCTGACAATTTTCTCTATCTCCAACTGGAAAGATTGTTTCCTTTGAAAGTTCTTCAGAGATATTTTCCAGTGGACAAGAATTGCTTTGTGGCAATGCAACTCTTTCATATTACCATACTCTTCTCCTTCACAGGTCGCAGACGCATTCTGCAGGCGTGAGGTGTGTATGAGCTTACATGTGTGATGAAGTGAAGAGCATGAAAGATCATGCCAGAAATACTCTTTGCTTCTATATTCGGGCCTATCTTTTAGCTTGTCTCATAATGTCATAGTTCCTTACACATAGGCTTTCTTGTATTTTATATACCATATTGTCTATTCCAACTGTTGATCTCATTTGTATGCAAGAAAATTAATTCAATGGTTCGAACTATTTGCCCTTCTCAATTTGGCCTGAGTTTCCATTTTGTGTATCAGGGTTCATTTACATTAAATGATATGATTTGTCCCTGAAATTAATTTGGTTGTTAAAAAATTCTAAGTATAGGCTTTATGATTGTTTAAGAGATGAAAATACAGTGAATATTTAGAAAACATCTATAAAATTGCTTGCTCATTAATGCCTCCTGATTATTCCTCAACTCATGATATCTGCAGGCACAAAGGAAAGTTATTGCCCTGACCTTCACTAAGCACATGATAGGTGTTAGATTGGAACACTGTGAGTCATAGAGGTTGTGATTGAGTGATTTTTCAGTAGTAGATGGGCAGACCTGTCCTTCTGCTCACTTTTAACCTGGAAATTCTACTTAAGCCTGTTCAGCATCATAGTAGCAGTCAGGTCTCTACTGACAAGAGTGGCAGCTGTGTGTGAGGTGCATTGGCCAGGATTCAAAATGAAGTCTCCAGCATGGATAGAAAGCATTTTATCACCTTACTATCCTGTCTCTTGATCTTAGCCTTTCATGCACTAACGTCAGCGAGTTGAATCTAAATCATGCTAATATAACTACTTACACTCATTTGTATCGTGTTCATAACCTCCAAATCATCATTAGAGATAATTTTTAAGAATAGTTTTATTTTTTTCCTTTTAGGTACTAAAGTTTTTAAATTTCATTTGCTTTTTACTAAGAACAGGTCCAAGTAAATGTTCTTTAATTTCATGAATTAAGAGAGATTCCTGAGAGTGATATTACACATATTTATTTATATCAGGTTCTAAAATTGTAGTCACCTTTGTTTCTTTTGCTACACAGTTTAGCTGTTTGTAATTAACACAAGTTGGGCTCCAGCTGAGTGTTCCAGAGTTCTTCTGACAATTGTACATGTAACATAAGGTCATATTTGGAGCAACCCTTAGAAGACATAGCATTTTTAAATATAAATCATTTTAAACAATCATGATTTTATAACAAATGTATGAAAAAATTAACTCAAAGTAAGTAGTATCTTGTTTACTACAGCAATTATTTTCTTTTATATCTTTGTCTTGTTTATTTATGGCAACACATTATTTTAAATATTTTTATTATGCATTCCATTCTCCCATCTGCTTCTTTAAAATAAGCTGAAGGGAAAGTTTAATGATTCCCTGAGCCTTTTATCCACCATTGTTTTCTGGACACTTGTAAACATTCAAGCATCCTTTTCTCTCAGAACTCTCCAATTAAAGTAACTCATGAGTTAGATCACTTACAACACCTGTGTTCTCAACTCTCTCAGGCAAGATTATCTTAAGAATTTCAAATAATGGGGGCCATCGCAGTTGTAAGGATTATTTTTACCAACTACTCTGGACCCTGCTGGATATGTACAGAATGTGTGTTTGAAAATGTATTCAGGTATGTTTAAACAACTTCTAATAAGGCAATTTAAAATGAGTCTTTAGCGTCAGATTTTGTCTGAAATATTATCTAGTAGTCTTAGGAGGATAATCAGAATTTCCCTTTTCCTATTCATAGGTTTGTAAGAACTCTATTGAAGTTCTTTCCCCTATTAGTCCTTTAAATTCAAAATGTTTCAATGACACAAACTGCAAATAAGATAAAATATAAAATGAATAGGGCTGAAACAAAGGTGAGTGTGATGAATCCTACAGTGGTGAGCATATTTCACATACAGTACATCATTCATAGGGTTCCCTTCTCCTATCAAGATATCAAGGATGGGCTGAGCCCTGTGGCATAGTGGCTGTGTGCAGGACAGCAGCTCACAGGGTTAGCCGTTCTAATCCAGCAGCAACTCTCCAGGAGCAAGGCTGGGCTTCCTATTCCTATTCCTATTCCTATTCACCAGGGCAGTGATGCAAAAAAAAAAGTAAGATATCAATGACACTTTGCTCATTCAAAGAACAGATCAAAGTTCATACATTTGTTTCCCAAACATGCATTTGTTAGCCCACTCCCTTGAAGACTTGTGACATAGTGAATACTTTATCAGGCTCCTGCAGGAGTGGTCAGTGATTTCAACCCATCAGCTACCCTTTTCTTGATCCAAGTCATGGTATTTTTCATCCCATCATGCACTTGTGAAAGTTGGACATTCTCTAGAGAAACAAAACCAGGACACTAATAATTATATATATATATATATATATATATATATATATAAGTTATATATACATATATAACATAAGAAATAACAGTTAATTAATCTATAAAGCAGTATGAATGGCTTGGTGCAACTCACTTGCATGAGACAGCTAATGCACTGGCAGTACTTTGAGTCTTGAGGGCCTCTGGGTAATCCTCTATAAAGCATTTCAGACTATCTGGCCACAGGCAGCAAATAGCAAGGCAGTTCACCAACAGTCAGCCGGATGACAGGGTCTGACAGACCCCAGCTCAAGAAATGCATATATTCGAGTAGCATGACAAAGGAAGGTTTGAAGGAACGTCAATTTACAGTGACTCAGTCCATGGATTAAGTGTCCAACAGGTATTATAGCATGCAAACGGAGGCACAGAACAAGCAAAGCAGCCGGATGCACAGTGGTCCAAAGATCCACGAGCAAGAGAGAGAAAGGTGAGGCTCCATCCTTCAATTAGTCTCACGTGTTCATTGGCCATGTTGTTACAACAAATGTACCTATCACAGACATTGAATAAGGGAAAGCAGAAAAGAAGCAATGCATTTGAGTTATGGTGCTGGAGAATATTGGAAATACCATGGACTGCCAAGAGGGCAAACAAATCTGTTTTGGAAGAAATGTGACCAGCATGCTCCTTAACAGGCCGACTTTGTCTTATGTACTTTGAACATGCTCTTCAGAGAGAGCAGGCACTGAAGAAGGCCATCATGCTGGGTAAAGCAGAAGGACAATGTAAAGGAGGAAAGCCTTCCGCTTTGACACAGTGGCAGCAGCAATGCGCTCCAGCATAGGAACAATCGGTACGTGATCTCGTTACGTGTGTATAGGGCTGCTGTGAGTCAGAATCAAGTTGATGGGATTTAACAACAACAACAACGGCTGTTCTTTGGGAGCGAAGACGTAGTGTTTATGCCAATAAAATGAATCGCCAAGGAAACAATTAACGTAAGTTCTACTTTGTCATATAGGATCGCTATGGTTAGAATTTGAATGGACAGTAAACATGAACTATCCACACCTTAACTTTGTAACTGCACAGAATTGTAGGAATTAATTTTTCAAAGATAATATAATTTAGCTGGTTTTGTAAAATGATGTGTATAAATTAAGGCTTTTCTCTACAACTAGAAATGATACAAAAAATATCCTGAATTCTCTTAGAAATAAATATATAACATACAAATATTTTATGAAAATTATTAAATAAAATTTTAAGTTTAGAAATCAACTGAAAATTTTATTCACATATAATCATAGGTAGAAATCATTTGAATAAAAACAGAAATTTTTAGGCAGAAATTATTAGAGACCCTTCAATCATAATCAATAATCATTCATTGATTTTATTTTCAATATATTAAATCAGAACATGTTACTTAAAAAGTTTAGTGAGTTACTGAATATAATTTAGCACTAATAGTTTGGGGTATTAATCTAAGAAAAATTTAATAAATGTCCTATGTCTATAAAAACCAATTCATTTTGAGCAAAGAGAAGATAAATTATTTTAAGTTTGTCTTAGGAAATGAGAAATGATTTTTCCTTTAATATTTCTTAAATGAGGGAAAATTTTGATTTTACTTTTTAATGTCAAATGTATTATGAACCCTAATATCAAGTTTTTATTAAGAAAACAAAGAATGTAAATACAAATTACCAAAAAAATGTTCAAATGTAACTTTTTCTTAATAATTGTAATATAGATATCTAAATATTTACATATATGCATATTACAAAATGTACAGGACTGAATGTATGTTGCTATGTAAAAACTGAAAAATGAAATTGCCGATTATTTTATTCTATGGTGATTGTGACTAAGTACATTGAGTTAGTTCTGAACCATAGTGATCCTATCCCCAACAATCCTTGAGCTTTATCAGCAAGTGTTCCAAGCTCTCCTCATTTAACAGGCAAGATTGTGTCATCTACATGTCACACAGGTTGTTCATAACCATCCTTCAATCTCGATACCATAGTCTTCTTCATATAATCGAGTTTTCCTGGAAGTTTGCACATAAAAAGATTGAGCAGTTATGATGAGAGGATAAAATCCTGAAGCACACCTTTTCTGATTTTAAACCATGCAGTGTTCTCATTGTATTCCCACGACTGCATATTGATCCATATGCATGATCTTCATGAGCACAGGAATTCCCATTCCTCTCAAGGATATCCTTAGTTTATTTTGATCTATAGTCTAATACCTTGGTATAGTGTATTAGTCTGGGTAGACTAGAGAATCAAATTCATAAACACACATACATATATAAAGGGGAGATTTATATACAAGAGCAACTGCACATTAAGAAAACACATCAACCCAGTTCAATCCAGGGTCATAATTCCAATATTATTAGCTCGTGTGCCCAACAGCAATCTATAAAGACCTCTCCAGACTCATGAAATACATACAAATGATGCTAAATGCAGGAAGATCACAGAGCAGTGGGTGCAAAATCAGTGATGGTAGAAGCATCTCGGTGCTATGAGGAGCCTCTACATGGCTTCTCTCGGTCCAGGTTTCTGGCCACATCAGGGTAGTTCAATGCGGCTTCTCCTCAGAGATGTCTCCGGGGAGCCAGCCTGGTCAGGTGAGTCTCCCAGGCAGATTGTTGACAGGTGAAAGTCTCCAAGGGAGTGGGCTATGAGAGAGAGTCTCCGCCTCCAAGAAGGAAGGACCACATTTCCCAAAATTCTCAGGAGAAGGCCATTCCCACAAAGAAGTTTCATTGGCTCTCTCCAGACTGACAGACTCCACCCCTATACTCTTAATCCTCAAACTGACACCAGATGAGGGGACTGCCATAGCAGAGTCAATAAGCACACATAAAAAACTTTCTGGTAATTTCTTCTTTCAGTCAAGATCCTTCTGGCTTCAGTAATCATATATCTGGGTCCATGACTTTTGCTGAATCTGGCCTGGAATGCTGAAAGCTCCCTTTCTTTTCCTTTTTAAAGTACATTTACTAGGGACTCATCTAGCTCTTATCACAATCCATACATCAATTGAATCAGGCATGTTTGTACGTACGTTGCCCTCATTCTTTTCTAGACATTTACTTTTTATTGAGACCTTGGTTTTCAGCTCTATTTTTTATGTTCCTCCCCTCCTCCCCCACCTTCATACCCCTTGATAGATTGCACATTGCTATTATTTTCATCTTTCACACCGACTGCTATCTCCCTTCCTCCATGTTTTCTTTGTTCTTCTCCCTGGAGAGGGCCGTATGGTTATGCACTGATCATTGTGATTGGTTTCTGCTTTCTCCCTTCTCCCCCTCTTCCCACCATCCTTCTGGCATCACTATTCCCCCTCCTGCTCCTGGATTCTGTGTGTCATGAGCTCACATCCCTTTCTATACCTGTGTACATATTCCTATCTAGTCTAGAAGCAGCACTGTGGTCATGGTACTGGGTGGGGTGGGGGTGGGGGGGTGAGTAAGCCTGAAGGAATCAGAGGAATAGAGCATGTTTCATCGATGCTTTACTGCACCCTTCCTGTGACTCATCCTTTTCCTGTGACCCTTCTGTGGGGAGATTGTCCCACTATCTACAGATGGGCTTTGGACCTCTGCTCCACCCCTCTCCTTCTCAACA
>PVJH01004339.1:51340-127097 GCA_004026705.1 Nesogale talazaci
TGTGACTCATCCTTTTCCTGTGACCCTTCTGTGGGGAGATTGTCCCACTGTCTACAGATGGGCTTTGGACCTCTGCTCCACCCCTCTCCTTCTCAACAATGTTTTTGCTTAATATGTGTCTGCTGGTACCTATTACCTGGATCCTAGGACTCCTCATGGTCACACTGTGTATGCTCCTCCCATGTGGTCTGGTGTAAGCTACCTTTCAATGCGCTGCTGCAACCTTGGTTAGATGCTTTTATGCAAAAGGTTATTTGCACATGATATCAATGGCATTTTTATATAATTTTTTTGCATTCTGTTGGGACACCTTTCTTTGGAGTGGTTACAAATATGAATCTGTTCCAGTCAGTTGTCCAAGCTGATATCTTCTAAATTTCCTGTCATAGACATGCATGTACTTTCAGGGTTTCCGCAGATTTTTGAAACATTTCAACCCATGTTCCATCAATCCCTGGAGTGCTAGTTCTTGAATCAATAATCAACATCCATAGAAGCAACAGCTAGCACAGGTTGGCATATTGTATTTGGAATATCTGCTGGAAAATACCTCTTTAAACTTTTAAAAGACAAAGATGGAATTTCAAAGATGAACTCTTTCTCACCAAACCCTATTTATTTCAATCATGTGGATTTATTTGAAAGCTAGACAATGAAGAAAGCAGACAGAAAAAATTGATGTATTAAAATATTGTTGTTAGGGCCAACTATTGATTATAACATCATTGAAAAAAGAAGTAATGATACAATCTCAGAAGAAATGTAATAAGAAGGCTATTTAAAAACTATATTGCCAGGACTTTGGTGCACTTACTTTGGACATATCATCATGAAATATTGTTGTCTGGGCAAAGGCTGTATAATTTGTGAATCAGAATGACCTTAATGCAATGGCTTGGCAGACTAGTTAAAATAACAGATTGAAATGCATACACGGAGCATGAGGATGTTCCATAGTTAGCTTTGTTATGAAAAAGGTCCCCAGGATTTTGAACCAACACCATGGCCACTCACAACAACCCCAACAATATCAATGTCCAGTGGATATTGTCCTAGAGATCATAGACGTGAAAGCAATGATCCCACCCTATCCGGCAAAATGCAAAACATGCCCGAAATGCAAAAACAAAACGGAGAGAGGACAAAATGGAAAATGGTTTGTCTCTTTCCTGAGAGAATGAAACCACCGTGAGGCAATTTCTCTCCGTCTGTGAACTGAGGGACAGGAAACAGTAAAGCACAAGCTAGTAAAGAAGCAAACTTCTATCAAGGCTGTAGTTTTCAATTAAGATATCTCTCGAATTCTGAATATTTTATAGAATGATACAGACTGTGCCCATTTGTTACATAAATGCGTTTCCACAAGCAGAAGCATTTATTTAACGACGCCTTAAGTCCCAGTAGAAGTATTGAAGGAAATGGTGACGGTCAGAGCTAAAACTGGCTCAGAGGAACATGGAGAAGAAGCTGTAAATACATGACTGTTCCCAAGACCTCCAACTTTGCAAAGAGGAATTAATAGCTATAAAGGATGTATGACAGGAGAATTTCTCAAATATTTGGCACATTATTTGTCCCAAACCACAAATTGATGTGTAAGCACTTCAAGAAAATCTCAGGAGTACAGGATATGGTTCCTACTTGCTAAAAAAGGGATCTTACAATTTGTCACCTTGGAATGCTTCCATTTAATATTTTTTGAGAAAAAAATTCTCTCTGCGAAGTGCAGAAAACTCCTTCACACTCCGCAGTACATACACCACACCTCATGTTCTCAACATAATTCACGAGAGGATATATGCCATATATTAAACAGCCAGTTTACATGTGAAATGATTTGTTATATACTCTTGTTATATTTTTATGTTTTTTATATTTATAGGTAGTTCTCTATTTATGAAGGATTTGGTTAAACTACTGTCATAAATCATTTCTGATATATGCCTCATTTAAAATGTCTCCCTATTGTTCTTAATTATCAGTATACTTTTTGAAACTAGCAGTATTTTCAACAGTGACTCATAAAACAAATCAAGGTGATTTAACACGTGATAATGAGAACATCATCAAATTATAGACTACACTATATTATTAATAAAAAGATGTACCCAAACAAGCCGTTAAAACAACAGCAACAAAAACATAGGCAAGTTTAATTCATGGTAACTCCATTCCACTGTAAATTAAGAATTACCTATATTTAAAGTTTATAGTTCAATTTAATATAAAAATGAGCTAATACCAATTTTTTTCTTGTCACCTCTTAAAATCATCTTATATTGTAGTATGTTACTTAAATATCCTGAATTTATTAATTGTGTAATTATATATAACAATGCAGCACGCATTTTCTGGAATGGTAAGTTTGGGGAGTCCACAAGAAATCTTTATATTCTATTTACTTTCACTCTTCCTATAAAAATCTATTTTACCTTTTCTTTATTGTCTTATATTTGTTCCTATAAACTAACTCAAATTATATTTTAAATGACTGTGTTTTTGAAAATTAAAAGACTAATCTGAAGATATATATTCATATCTTTAGAAAATAAAAACTATGTCAATGTGGAATATTAACTTTCCTCTAAAACAATAACTTATTTATTAAATTGATGCTGATTGATCCATAGCAAACTTAGAGGACAGAGTAGAACTGCCCCTGTAGGTTTCCTAATCAAACTCTACATGAGTTGAAAATCCAGTCTCTCTACAGGGTACTGATAATTTTTTCCACATCTTTCAGCACTTCATTTTATAAACTTCTATCACTGTGTTTTCTCATGTGACCTTGATATAAGCAAATAGTGTGATTGTAAGTCTTTAAGAGGAGAATTAAATTTTCCAATATATTTTATATTACTTATAGTGACTTTATAACACTAACCAACATTCAGCTAACTCCCAACAATACTTGTGATTGCTGGCTATAAGTAATATAGAGTCAAAAAAATTCACTATTTGGAACTGAGAAGCAACACTTTGATCATAGTAGTGTGTGTTTGTGTGTGTGTGTGTGTGTCGTGTTTGCTGGGGGGGGGGGCACTGAGAAATCCTCAAGGAACCAGAGGGATATAGTATGTCTCATTGATGCTTTCCTGCACCTGCTGCTTCTCAATTCAGACTAGACCAGAACATGCACACTGGTATAGAATTGGATAGGAGTTCATGACCCTCAGAATCCTGAAACAGGAGTGCAAGTAGTGATAACAGAAAGGTAGAGGGAAGGGGGGAGAGTATGGGAGAAAGGGGAAATCTATCATAATGATTCACACATAAGAACAACAGAAAACGTGGCGGGATGGAGACAGCAGTCAGTGTCGGAGATGAAAATAATAACGGTGGGGGGTTATGACGTGGGGAGGGGGAAAGAGCTGATACCACAGGATCAATAGAAAGTAAACGTCTAGAAAAGAATGAAGGCAACATATGTGCCAACATCCCTTATTCAATTGATATATGGATTATGATAGGAGTTATATGAGCCCCCAATCAAATGATTTTTTTAAAAATAAGGAAACTGATCAGAAAACCATGAAAATCAAAGCTCACTATTAATGTTTTCCCTTTCAGAGATTGGATTGTGCAATACTCTATTTTCTAATTTACTCAGTTTCATCATAGGAAATATTTTTCCTGAATCCTACCTTTCTTCCTTAACACATCTCAACATATGCACACGTGCATGCATACTCACATATGCATCTATGTACATTCATACGGCAAAACAAAATAAAAAATTGTCATCAAGTTGATGCCAACTCATGGCAATTCTATAGGGCAGGGTTGCACTGGCCCTGTAATTTCCAAGACGGTAACTCTACCGGAGTAGAAAGCCCCACTTTGAGTGTGACTGGTCATTCAACATGCTGACTTTTCAGTTAACAATCTAATAGGCTCCTTCAGGTGTGTGTGCGCACACCCACAGACACACAGGCAAAATGACAAGTTTCCAGAATTGAAGGAATACTGATAGAGATGTTTCAACAAATGATGCAAAGATAGAAGTCTTCATTTGTTTATGCAATGAAATGAGGAAGATAGCTAACTGGCAAATTGATTGATTTCCTCACTGAGTAAACTTGTAAAAATCAGTTTTTCATAGATGTATGAATTCTATTACACTTTGTTTTGTCCATGATATACCAGCCTTTTTGGATCATTGTAACTATATAAAATGTTTTTAAATGCATTATATTTTATTTAATATACTTTATAAAACGTCATGATGAGTCATCCAGCTTTCTGTTTTTCTGTTTCAGCATTGTTTAACCAACCTGGAGCCCCTTGTGTGTCCAGATAAAGATGAGGAACTATTTTTCTGTTTCTGTATTGAATCTATGTACACTCTTGCACAGCCTTGAGTGCTGGCAGTGCACATGCACAGGTCTCCTCTGTCCCGCCGACTTCCTATGAGGTGACATACACTTGATAGGAATGTTAAGCAGTCTTGGTAACAGTTCTTCCCTAAATACCTCATAGAGTTACCTGGCTCCGATTTTGTTTGTTTGTTTGCTTTTAAGGTGGGAGAGAGCTGATCACTCATTTGATCTCTTGCTATAGTTCTCTTAGAGCGTTCTATTTTCTCTTAAATCTTGGTAGGTTATGTGCTTCTAATGATTT
Source organism: Nesogale talazaci (assembly GCA_004026705.1). Taxonomy (NCBI): domain Eukaryota; kingdom Metazoa; phylum Chordata; class Mammalia; order Afrosoricida; family Tenrecidae; genus Nesogale; species Nesogale talazaci. The sequence goes on from PVJH01004339.1 coordinate 55,961, forward strand.
TTCCACTTTGACGAACCATGAAAATTATTGCCATACTCATTCCCAAATTCACAGGACAGCTACTTGGTTCATATTTTCTAATATTATACAGAGACATAATATATCCTGCATGAATTCTATAATAGAAAAATCCATCCAAAATAGAATTATAACCACAGGAATAAGGAGTAGAATCATAATACATCACATAAGAGATTAAAGTTAGAAGGATCATGCTTATTTTCTACATTTCAGACATCATGATTTTGAAGATGGAGGGCCAATGAAAAAAAGAAATATGAAAATGGAGTCAGAACAGTTGATGCAACAATTTGTTGAAACACTGTAATGATTGTGAGGACAAAGAATAAGGGTGCAACATTCATTCTTTTGTACATAGGGCTAGTATGATTCAGAATCATCTCAATGGTACTCAGCAACAACAACATACAGAGAAATCAACTTTGAAATGTACTTTTTGTCAAAGAACATGCAATACCTACTGTATTTCTCTTCCCAGGAGAATAAATCTTGGGCTAACTTCATGAGTGTTTATCCACAGGATGGCTTTTTTTCTCCATAGGGTATTTGTTGCCTGATTTTCAGGAGATAGGTGGCTAAGCCTTTCTTTCTAGTTCTTCTTAGTCTGGAAGCTCTACTCAAACCTATTTGAGTAATAGTCAAGTAATAGTAATAGTCAAGTCTTCACTTACAGTCAAGTAGTGCCTGTACATGGGGCAGGCTGTCCACAGAGAGGTAGAATCCCTGGGAGGTTATGTAGGCTGCAGACTGTACCAGGTGAAACTCACAAAGGAGAAAAAATGCCCAAACAATCCCCTGCACATTTTTAATGTAGTGTTTAAGCAGAAATTCCCTTTTTTAAAATAAAAAAATTGTTATAACAACAAGATCACATTTAATAAACCCAGATTACTAGCATCACTATACCTGTTAGGCTAATATTCTATGTTAGTATACTTTTGGAAGTTTCTGATGCATTCTAATCATAACTGTCATTGCTACTTTAAAATAAAGACTTTGAATTCATGTGGCTTCCTCTGCACATGCTATGAGTGTATTCTGTTGATTTGATTGCTGCTGTAATTACTACTGATTTTATTAAGTTTTCTTGTGTTTGAGTTATAGCATTATGGCAATTACTATGTGTTAACCTATATCAATAACATTTTTAGAATAAGTAATAAAGATGAAGAAAAAAGTATTGGAGGTGGAAACAATAGTATTGTAATTGAATATAGCAAACAATTGTTATTAGTGTTCACATGATGTAAGAAAAGGTACGTGTAAAAATTTCATATAGATTTATTACATTATATATTCTGGTTAAATATGTTTAACCTTGGTGATAAACCTTATTAAGGCTTTTGCAACTATGGAAAGATTCCATGGCAGGGCCAAGTAGCCACATGAACTCGGGTAGTGGATGGCACTCACCTTCCTGCTGCTACTGGGTAGAATTTGACCACAGAACCACTGATTTCTCCCTGGACACTAAGAAAAAAATGATCAAAGGCTACAGAAAATCTTCTTTGGGACTCTTATACTTCTCTCTGATGTTCTGAGAAGAAAAGACCACCCTTACATAATGCCACAGCTGATAGAATGTATTCAAGAAGGAAACTATTAAAAGGTTATTATCATTGCTATGGAATTTTTGAATACATTGTTCAACTGCTTAAAGCTGTTTTCCAAAGTAAATAATGCATTGAGGAGAATTTTCTGTTTTAGTGCTTTGAGTTTATTCTCTATTAATCTTTCTCTGAAAAGATAGGCCAGATTTTATTTTCAGACAATTGTTCTGTCCAAAGAACTCTAAGAAGAAATAAGCATTTGCACTGAATTGAGATGAACATTTTGATGGTCTTAGAAATAATTTTGCTTTGCTAACTGAAGGGCTAGCAAAAATAAGTAAAGAAAATAAGTCCAAAAATGTCGTGAAAAGATATTTAGGCTTATCGCCGAACTTTGTCAGCAATTTCTCAGACCTTTTCTTTCATCAATTGATAATAAATGTCATGTATCCTTCAGTCATGTCATAGAAGAAAAAGTATCTCTTCATTGAGGTGTAAGGTTCTCCATCTTTTCAAACATGACAAACAATCCAAATAAAAGATTAAAGGTCTAAGATGGTAATCCTTCAAAGAGGGGAGAAAAAGTTTCAAAAACATGGATACTCTTTCACATTGACAATTTACTTTAATGTAACCAAGAGTGATTATATGCTACTCTCTCAAGCAATAAGTGAAATTACAAATAGGCCACATTAAGTAATATTACTTCTACCCAGTAAGGATATTTCAAAAACAAACCAAATAACTAGGTATAATGTATGCTATTTTAATTATTTTTATCATTCAGTGCCTTAATTCTTTTATTTAAAAATACAAATACACAAATAAAGATCCAATATGGAATGCAAAATGCCATTAAATATCTTACTGTGGGCCATTCTGCACCGAAGGAGGTAAATATAGTGCAAAAATAAGCTTATGAGCTTAATGCTGCTATTTTGAAATCAAATTTTTATTTCTCACCTGATTCTGGCTTTCAGAAATCTTCTCCAGTTCTATGAACCTCAAGTTCACTCTCAGCCAAGGATCTAAATTTCTGAGAAAATTTTCAAAAGTTTTATCTAATATGTTTTCCTCTTGGATTATGTCTTTGTATTATCTAACTTTTGTTTATTAGGATACTTAGGATATTGTCCAACACTGTGTTCTCTAACGAATCAAAGCTAGTGATTATTAACCAGTGATTAAATAACAGCCCAGTGGACTGGTAACCTCAAGGTCGACAGTTCAAAACAGCCAGACACTGCATAGAAGAAAGATGAGACATTTTATCCCCATAAAGAGGTGTTGTCCACAGAAGGCATTGTGCCAGGAAGGAAAAGCCCTGAGTCCACCAAGCCCTCAGGATGATATTTCTTCTCAGTACAGCCAATGCACAGAGAGGACCATAGGGCCGGCCCCACCAAGAAACACAACATACCTCACTAACCCATAGCACCACTGGGGAGAACACTGGAGACACACAGCAGGAATTGTGCCCACCCTGTGCCCCACCCGCAGAGATGAGATACTGGGGCCATGCAACCTACAGCAAGGGGAGCAGAGTAATGAAGTCCCCCAGGAAGACCAAAATTAGACTGTGGGGCGAGGGTGTGCTATCCCATCGGACTTAATCAGAAAACACTCATAAAGAACAACAAATAGACCTTGAACGATTTATAGACTTTTCTTTCATTCTATTGTTGTTGCTGTTACAGCTATTGTTTATTTTCTATCGTTGCTTTCTTGTGCTCAGTCTTGTGTCTGTGCTTATTGTTGTTCTCTGTGTCTCTCTGGTTGCATAGGCAGGATAAACAAGTCAGAAGAGAGAACATACATACTAGTTCTGGGGAGACATGGGAGAGGGGGAGTCAGGGAAATGAAGTGGTGTTAACAAACCCAGGGACAAGGGAACAATAAGTGACTAAAAATTGTTGGCAAGGAGGATTTAGGAGGTCTGGTAGGGATGACTCAAGGACATTGCAACTGAAAGGAATTCCTGAAATCCAATTGAAGGTTGAGCATGGGACAAGATCAATGTCAATAGAATTAGAAGAAATAACTACTAGACAAAGGGCAGTTACAGAGATCTAAATGCAGGCATGCACATATGACAATATATTTATATATGATGATGGGGAAATAGATATATGTCCATACATTTATAGATTTAATATTAAGGAAGCAGATGAACATTGGGCCCCTATTCAAGAACTCCTTCAACACAAGAACACTTGGCTCTAATAATCTGGCACTCTGAGTTGCTCACCTTTCTGACATGATCGCTGAAAACAAAGTGGGTGCATAAGCATATATGGTGAAGAAAGCTGATGATGCCCAGCTATCAAAAGATAATGGCATCTGAGATCTTAAAGATTTGAAGATAAACAAGAGGCCAGCTAGCTGAGAACCAATAAAGCCCACACGGAAGAAGTATACCAGCCTGTGTGATCTTGAGGGATTGAAGAGATCAGTTACCAGGCATCAAAGACACATAGCAAAAAATCATAAGTTGAATGAGTGAGGGAGTGCAGATTGGAGACCCAAAGTCGATCTGTAATCAATTGGACATCGCCTTACACAAAGGGTTGTGGGGAGAAGACCGGTAAGAGTGCAGTGTAGCACTGATGAAACATACAGTTTTCCTCTGTTTCTTTAATGCTTCCTCCCCCACAATATCATGACCCTAATTCAGGGGTGCTCACACTTTTTTAGCATGTAAGCTACATACAAAATGATCAAATCTAAATGATCTACCACTTACAAAAATGTAAAACATATATTCATTTTTATTTATTTATTACATTTATTCATAAATGCATTGAGAATTATTTATATGTACAGTGGATGTGTATGTATCTTGCATTACCACTTGAGTCCATATATACATTGCACAACAACACACAATCAACTATGTACATTTTTTGCCATTACTTGGTTTACTCTGATGACTTGCACTGAATAGAGTGAGTCAGGGATGCATAGTCTGGACAGCAGCTGCTGACAGCCAGTCTCAAGCACACTTCCAAATGATCATCAGTCATGGTGGAACGGTACTTGGACTTAATCATCTTTATGTGGGAAAGACTGACTCACATCAATAAGTGGAGCCAAATACTGCAAACAAGGAAGTAGCACATTTTCTCATGTTTGGGTACTTTCCTTCAGTGGGTAAGTTTCAGAACTGCTCATGGGATCTGGACTTCAGCTGAATGTCTGCTTGTAGTGTCAAAATCTCCCATGCAGGGATGAGCTCTGGTGGCATAGTGGTTGTGTGCAGGACTGTGACACAGGGTTGGCGGTTCAAATCCAGCTGCAGCTCTCCAGGAGCAAGGCTGGCCCTTCTACTCCCAGCAGGGCAGTGATGCCCACACACACACAAAAATCTTCCATTCCATATGAAAGTGATACGTTTTTGTCTTCTTATTTTGCCTAGCTCCCCCACTCATTTTTATATCCTTTCTCATATTTAAGAGGAAAAAAAATGTCTAAAAATTGGTGATAACTTAGCCTGTCCGTTTTGCTGCATTTAGCACAGTTGTTTGCACATGCAGTTGACACCTAATATTGCCTCTGATTGGCTGTGCTGTATATCACTTAAGTGATGAGATTGATGAGAAGCTCATGTCTATTTTTTAATGCCATGAGATCTACCCACCCTCCATTTGTGATAGACTAGTAGATCACAATTGGCATATTGAGCATTCCTGCCTCAATTCTGCCTTATAAATCTGGCTAGACCAGAGCATGTACATGGGTACAGATAAAAGATGAAAAAAACAGGGAGTATAGGACAGATAAACTCCTCAGGTCCAATATTGAGAGTAGAGGAGGGGAAAGGAAAGGTGGGGAGAGAAAAGAAGAACTGATCTCAGTGACGTTCATATAACCTCCTGCCAGGAGGGTAGACAACAGACAAGGGGATGGGGCAAGTCATCAATCAATGCAAAACATGAAAAAAATAGTTTATAATTATCATGGGTTCATGGGGAGGGGGGGGGAGGAAATAAGTAACTGATACCAAGGGTTCAAGTAGAAAGAAAGTGCATTGAAAATGATGATGGCAACATATATTGACATGTACTTGAGACAATGGATGTCTGTATGGACTATGGTAAAGGTTGTAGGAGTCCCCTTTAAATTATTTTAAAAGTTTTTTAAAGAGGTGCTGTCAGATGGCAATAAGTCCATTTCCACCCATAGTGGCCTTATGCACAACAGAGGGAAACACTGTATGGTCCTGCACCATCCTCACAATTGTGACTTTCCTACGATTCCTGCTGCAGCCACGGTGTCATTTCAGCTTGTTGAGCGCCTTCTTCTTTTTCACTGCCCTTCCAATTTACCAGATATGATGCCCTTCTGCTGAGACTCACCTATTCCAACAACATGTTCAAAGTACATAGGAAAAAGTCTCACTATCTTTGCCTCTGAGGAGCACTCTAGCCTTAATTCAATCTCAAAAGCCAGCATCAACAGTGGCACCTCTCCTATAAGGTCATTATGAGTCAAAATTGCACTGAGTTTAGATTTGGGGTGATGTGTATATATATATATACATATATACATACATACATACATATATATATGCCATAAAACAGCTTTATATGTGAGCAAGTCCAAATCTCAGCAGGTTCTAAATCTCTGGGTCAGATATGAGGCTGCTTCTGACACTGATTTGGAGGCACATAAATCCAAGATTCCCATGAAGACAATAGGTCCCTGCTTGCAGAGGGGAATGGCTTCAAGGTTGGGAAGTCAGATGACAGGCCACTGACCACTCCCAGGATTTACAGACAACATGGTGAGCTTTGGACTCAAGTCAAAAAGCTGGAGGTTAGTAAGGCACATGCAAGTTCCAGACCCAGTAAAAATAAAGCAAGCTTTTCCACAGAGTCCACTTATTTTATAAGCAGTCCATACACCTGAGAAAGCATCCTTTAAATGATTTGCTTTGGTCCTATAACCTGAGTAAAGGTGTTTCATCCATCCTAATCTTATAACTGATTGGCTGCTCAGAGCAGTTCCTATCATCTATTTAATTGCATTGATTTAGGTTGAATCATGTGACATACTTAGTTTTAAGTGCCAAACTATGGACAATCCTGTCCAGGCAAGTTAACAGAAAACATAACTATCACTGATAATTTCACTTTTATTTTATAAGTAAATCAAAATATATTGCTTAAAAACCACCATTAATCAAAGATATTAAGATATGAAGACACAGCTTCTTGTTAGATCCTCCATCTTGGTCTATCCACTTCTGAATGTGGTATTTCAATTTTGCTCACCCTTTCCCAAAATGTCTGTGGTTTTGTTTGTTTGGTTTTTTTTTCTTTCTTGTTTGTCTTTAAACACCATATCAGAACATCAGCTTCTGTATTGTGGCAGTCAAGTAATCTTGTGCAAATTCCAGTGTTGGGAAGATAGGGGTGGAGTTTAGCCTGTCAATCTGGAGATAGCCAAGGAGACCTCTGTGTGGGTATGGCTTTCTCCTGAGAATTCTGGGAAATTTGGCCAACTCAGTCCTTTGGAGATGCTCGACTGACAAGACACAGGATGACTCCCTGGGAGACATCCCAGAGGAGAAGCCACATGGACTTACCCCCGATATAACCAGATCTTGGAAGCTGGAAAAGTCTCATAGAGACTCCTGCCAGTGTTGAGATGCTTTGAGAAGCCACAGAGAGTCCCCTGCCAGCACTGAGATGTTTCTACCATGACTGGATACACAAGACTCTGCACCCACTGGCCTGTGATTGTCCTGGCATCCTTGCATGCATTTCGTGAGTCTGAAGAGGTCTTATGGATTGAAATCAGACATATGGGCTAATATCAAACTTAACTGACTTGGACTGGATTGGGTTGGGATGCTTTCTCAAAGTTCCATTTATCTTGTATATAAACCTCTCCCTTATTTGCATACACACATTTATGAATTTGTTACTGTAGTCTACCCAGACTAACACATGCATCCTCAAGAAACTCAAATTATAATCATCCTAAATACTCTGAGAACAAAAAGAAGGCTGGAGCAGAAAGTTCAGAGATCGGGGGGAACGGGGTAAGGTTTTCCAACAAAATTTTCATAGTTCAGCCCTTGCTACACTTCAGCAGTCAGCAGATACGTTGTTATGATGAGGAAAATCAGTCTTCATCACAGCACTGCTGGAGTTTTTCAATAATGTTAGTTTCTATTTTGCTAAAATAAGCCCACTTGAGTTATCTAATTTCCTTTGAGAAAATATATCAGTATTACTCCCTTGGAACTCTGAAAAAAAAAAGTCATCATAGCTGATGAATGGACCCTCTGCCTTGAATTTAGCTGGCTCAGCAGATGGTCTTTGAAGTCACACTTTTGAGTGGGCCTCTGTTTAGAAGTCACTCTAAATGAAACCAAGACAATTGCTGAAAGTTGTTGTCTGCAGTAATCCTCTGATCATAGAAACATATTTAAATAGAGTTAAAAAATATGAACTAGAATACTGGTCACAATATTTTATGACCTACACTTGCAAGTTTTCATATAAGAGATTGAAAACACTGTAAGATACAAAGACTGACACAATAAATGAGCAGATACTTAGCACTCACTTAAAAAAATAGCATTCCCAGTTCATGTGAATTCCCTGTATAAATCTAGTCCCAGTCATCCCTTGCTTCCAAATAATGACTGCAGGAACTGATGATTATTATTACCATGCATTTCTTTGGAATTAAAAGAAAATCCTGTTTGTACGTCTGAGAGAGGCATGAGATTTTCTGCTCTTGTAAAGATTTATACTCTCCGAAAACAGGCCAGTCTTTGAGGATTCCTGAGTCAGAAAGGACCCAGTGGCAGTGAATGAATGACTTGGTGAACACAACTGCCCTATAGTAATTATTTATGCTTATAAATAATTTTCTCCAAATTCATTCTTGCTAAATAATCATTACTAAAATTCATTCATTAATATTTTATTGTGAAGGTTGAGTCAATTCACTCTCTTCATCAAATAAGCAACTGTATTCATATACCATACTTTATCCATATTCTTTTTGTAGAGTATCTTCAAGACTTTCTTTCATTTTGACAAATGTTATGCTAAGAGTATTGATGTGTGTGTTTGTATCGCCTTGATTGCATATATGAGAGTTAATATAGATAAAAACCTCAAACTCACTTCCATCGAGTTGATGCTGACTTATAACATCTCGAGAGACAGGACAGAAATGCATCTGTATTTTTCTGAAATCGTAACTCTCTCCAGCTGTAGAGAGCCATCTCTCTCTCCCCGGGAGTGACTGGTGGTTTGGAAATGCAGATCTTCATTGGTAGCCCAACTCATAGCCATCAGAGTTCAATACTCTAGACCTGGAAGTGATATTTTGAGGAAGTAGATAATCATAATTTTTTATTTACCAAAAAAGTATTTATCAGAAATTTGATTGGAATTTTATTGCATGTTAAGTTAATACAAGTTGCATTCTTACAAATTAAGATTCTAATTTTCTCCCAATAAAAAATGGTGCATTTTTTCCCTACAAAAACCACACTTCATTTGATTAAATCATCTGAGCCTAAGGGCTAAAATATTGTTGGGATGTAGGTGGCACCTTTATATTAAATAATATTTTTAAAGATTTATTACAGAGAAAAATAACATTTTATATGTATTACATTTCATATGTATTACAATAGTACCATTCTATTAACTTTTATGTAATAAAAATATTTCAGGGATATTAAAATAAAAAATGAAAAGTCTGTGAAGATGGAATCTTCCTTACCTTTTTTGAAAGACTAACAAACTTTACTTAGTTTATTTGCTTTCTTTTTTCCTAATATCTCAGAATAATATGGAAGAAAAATGGTGATAACAAAAATCCTAGTCTGTATCTAGATTTTAACATGAATTTTATCAAGATTTCAACTTGGCATACCATGGGAGCTTCAGGTTCTGACTAACTTTAATAAAGAATGCAGTGCCTCTGGTTAGGCATGCTTATCACTCCACCGTTGTTTCTTCAGTTTCAAGTTGAATCAGAGTTTTTATTTTATTGAAACTATAAATATGTAGTAGCTGTTAAGAAATCTGTTGACTTAATTGAACATTTTCTCCTGTAATGTGTAGAGATCAAGAAATACATTAATAGATTATCTAGTGTTAACCTTTTTAAACTTCTGGACAAATTATACTTACTTATGGTTCATTTTTTCTTCCCAATACAGCTAAACTTTAAGCGTTAATACTTCAGCATGTTAGTGAATTTATCAAGCATTTGAAAGAGCTTAATATCTACATAATGTAGAATATATGAGACGGGCAAACAGCACTCATACTTCTGTTAATTACTATGGAATTGACTCCAGCTCACGGTAACCTGAGATGTGCAAAGTTGAATTCTTCCACAGGGTTTTCCAGACCGTCGCCTTTTAGAAGCAGAGCACCAGGACTGTCTCTCAAGACAGCTCTGGTCGATCAACAGACAGACGTTCAGCTGGTATTTCACAGCTGAAGAAGGGACTAACTAGAAGGAGGGCTTAGCTGTCAGCCCTGATGCTGTAGAGGTGACGCCTTGGGCTGCGATCCTCGGGGATAGGTCCAAGGAAGAAAGACGAGGTTTTCTATTCTGGGAAACAGTCACAGGTGCAGAAATCCATTGGGGTGTGGAGGGGGGTGACTCTAACAGTCCGCACCGACTCCATAGAAGTAATTCAGGCCATACTATTAATGGAGGTTCTTCTGCATTTTCCAGGGTTTTTTTTTTTCTGTTTTGCTTTCCTTGATGTAAGCCAAAGGCAGAGCAATAAAGGTATTTCCATCGTTTAATGATCATGGCAGAATTCTCTTCAGTTCAAGAACAGGAATTTATTTTTCCTTCTGTAAAGGTCTGGATAGTAAATGTTTGGGGCTTTGTAAACTATATGGTATCTATCGCAACTATTCAAACCTACTGGTAATGCCAGTAAGAAACCATAGCCAATGTGTAAGTGAAGGAGCATGGCTGTGTTTCAATAAAACATGATTTACAAAGTGAACACAACACAGATTTGACAAGAATTCTAGTTTGCTAACCTCTGTTTTAGTGTGAAAACTATACTCCCAGCTCGTCATGTACATCTAGAAGAAAACTGAGAATTGACAGCTTTATGAGAACTTTTGAATTCATTAGCATCCTCTTCAGGGTTGAAACCTGAGTTTACTTACCAGTAAGCACAATTGCATTTGAGAAACACCTTATTCAAATGTGATACTCAGTTCACCTTGATGGTCAGAAAAGACTAGAAGATACATTTACTATTGTAGAAGACTCTGACTACCCTGACATGTCCAACTCATCTGCACAATAGATAATACAGAGTTGAATGTGTCCATATTAGGGGATATCTGGGTATCATTGTATCACCTGTTATATAAGGTAATATTATCTACCTTACACAGTAGTAGCGAGAAAGATGTGCCTGTAAATACTTACAGTCCAGAAATCCACAGATTCACTTCTACTCTCTCCTGTAGTGACATGATGAGTCGCATTCCCCTCAATGCAATATGAGAATATTTTCTGTTTTATTGTGATATAAGGTGGTAAGATGACACCAGCAATATTTTTTCAGAAGTGTACCTACAACCTAGATATCAAATCCAGTTGACATCTTCTGCAAATATGCCTTGTATAAAATGATGATTCCCAAACCATGCCCAGAGGGTTTGGAATGCTACAATGAAATCATATGGGCCCAAATGATGTTTCAAATTAAAACAAAAACACTCAAAACCTATCTCTCTAATTATCTACTTATCTCTAATTCTATATGTTTGATTTATTGCTTTGGACTATTTTACAATAGAAACCTGATTTTATATAAAATCAAAGCATATATTTATTGATTCATAATTTATATTCCTTTTAAAAAGACCTAGTTTGGGTTTATTATTCAATCAATAGCTATTCATAATTTTCTATACTTTCTGCTACATTTTGTGTCATCACATCTGTGCTGTTATCTTTCTGCTTTCTAAAATAAATGAAGGTGCTACCTCCTTAAATTGTTTAAATGTTGCTAGTTTTCTTTCTAATATGACTGTGGCAATCATGTGCTTATATTAATTTTATGATTGAAATGTGGGGGTGCAGTCTGGCCTGTTATTATGGAGAAAGCCATTGAGTAGATGATGAGACCTCTGTGTGGGCATGGCTTTCACCTGAGACCTCTGGGAAATCTCGCAATATTTCTCTCTTGAAGATGAGAAGCTATATTCCCCAGTTGTTGGGAGTTAGTATAAGAGATGATTAACCACAAGCAACACAGAATGGCGACGTCTGGGAGGCTTTGCCCTGATGGAGCTGGACCTCTGAGGCTGGGGCAGCCACATGGAAGCCTCTGCCAGTGATGAATTGCTTCTGCCACTACGGGATGCTGTTGATGGACCCTGAGCCCTGGAAGTGAGGAACCATGGGGAGACCCTTGTCGGTGCCAGGACTCTGTAGCCACTGACCTGTGACTTCATGAATCAGAAGGAGACTTTATGGACTGATTTCAAGCATATGGGTTAATATCTGACTTGTGACTTTGAGCTGGACTGGGCTGGGATGTTTTCTCAATGTCCTGTTCCCCTTGAATATAAACCCATTCCTTATATCCATATGTGTGGCTTTGAAATTTGTTCTTCTAGTCTCCGGACTAACACAGTGACCTATCTGTCTAGTTTGTCTAACATGCCCTAGTCAGTCTGGCTAGTAAGATTAGCACTTCTCAGATCCAGGCCTACAGTCTCCTCCCTGGATCAGAGCTGCAAGTTCAATTCCTGACCTGGATAAGTAACAATCTTTGGGAAGTAGTCTTCTTAAATTCTGCTATCTGAACTGTATATGTATGGAACTTATATCTAAACATCCTCTAGAACAGTCTTCATGAGGCACCATTTTCATAATGCCACTCCTCTCATCAATAGGCTTTATATTGAAAATGTGTTAGATGGACTCGTCCGTGTTTGGATTAGTGATTCTTATAATTCCACTGAATTAAACTGTATTTATAATTTAAATCTCTTTCCAAACATTTTTAAGAAAAATAAGCAGTATTCCAACACAAAAATCTTCCAACACAAAAGTCTCTACAAACAAAAAGTGTGAATAAAAGATAAATTCTAAACTCCTAAGTATATATTTTCTATAATAGTTTTTGTTGTTGTCATTGGAAAGTTGGTATGTGTAACTGATAATGTATCATTCAAAAAGTCTCTGTCCCAACTACCTGAGCAACAAAAGGATAGTATAAACATTTAATTATCCAGGAGTTGTATCAGTTATAGATGCAACAAATTTTAATATGTTTATGATTGCTTAATGTATAAAATTATTTTTGCAAGCAATCCAATACTAAAGATTTCCATTAATAAAGAGCACATATTTCATAATATCCCTTCCAAATAGTGTAAACTGGGATGTTTTAAGATCCTAGAAGATCAAGGAAACTAGATTTGGTCCTAACCAGTTTTGACTCAGAACTAAACTATGTGAGGGAGAAAGTATTTTGCTGAACTTTCCAGCTTCATATCAAACTAAACGCTGACTTGAATGCCTTTACTGTGCAACATAGCATAGATCTGCTTCAGTATTCAAGAAGCATAAACTCTCCATCTGGATTATATTGTAGGTGTGAAAGTTTGTAGTTGAAAGGCATGTACTTGGCAAAAACTTAAAATCACAGGAAGCTTTTTGAGTAACTGAAAGGTGAGAAATTACTACAGTCAGAAGGTCTGAATGTCTGATTTCTTCATTTTGAATTTTACAGTTTTCTTTACAGAACTTGAAAACTTAAATGAGCCTAAAATCACTATCATTCTATATTTATTTTTTTCAAAACGTCTTTAGAAACATTCTGATCATTGACATAGAAAAAAATTCTTTATGAAAGTGCTATGAAAATTTACAGGAAAACTGGTACTTGATAACGTTCAGCATATGGAGAATGAAGACCAAAAGAAGAAGAGGGGAGCATCAGAAGAAGCAGTATGGAACGAGAACATTAGCTCCAATTCAGTGAAGAGAAATATCTGTCTCCAATCTTCCCTCTCCCCATCCACCCTCCCCCCAAAAAGGACCTACATTTTTTTCGACTACAAAACTTTAAAACAGAATGTCCAAGAAAAATCCTTCATGCCGGAAATGAGTGGTTCATTTCAAGATGAGCTTTAGGCAGACTCCTCTACTATATGTGAAACAAATAAACGTGCTTTGAGTCACTCTCTCCAGCTTTCGGTTGTCATCTCTTCTATTTTTATACTGATGACTCCTGCTCTGTAACTACTGAGCACACCATAGTCACAACTTATATTTTGAATTCCCTTCAACGGACTGTCTCACACACTTATAAATTCATGTATAAAAATGGCCTGGTTTACCATGTTCATATAGAATATTTATACCAATTCCTGTCCAAAAAGTACTTTCCATGAAACCAATTTCAATTCATATCATCCCCATGTTACCAAACAGCATTGCGCTAGAAAGTGCAATTTGGAAATAACCCTCACAACTTTTATATTTTATGCTCACTCACTACATGATCTCTTAAAAACAAAACACAAACCAAAAAAGACCCATTTCTTGGGTCTTGGGATGATTCTAGAGCCCACATATCTACCGTAGATGAACTTGGTCAAAGGATTTTGCTACAAAATCTTAAAAATCTTTACTAAACACAAAGGTTAATGCCTGCTGCTCCCCCCACTCCTTCACCCCTGCCCCCAGCCCATTGCCCTCACAGGCCCCTCAGCATGCTCACTCCTGAGCCAGCCGGAGCCTGCAAGCCTGGAAGGTCTGACCAGAAGGAAAGGGCAGCTGAGTTTGTCTATACTTCTCGCAGCCTCCCATGGGACTCTCTGGACAAGATACCCTAACTGGAGCTTCAGAGACCAGGCAGACAGCTCCAGGGGCCTGTGAGTCGGGGCTCAGTGAGGTCAGGCAGGATGTTGGCCCAGCTATTGTCCCTTGACTTCTATTTCATTTAGGCAAGTCTATTTACTTCTGAAGGTGGTGTGTCCTTCTCTTCAGCAATTCGAATGAAAAATCCTGTGCTATTTGAATTATGCCACATTAGAATAACTGCTTTGGCCTCCAAGAGGGATCCAATGCAGCTTTCTTTAAATGTTAAGATCTGGGAACAATGGTAAGTCAGAAAGGGCCAGGTCAGGGCTATCAGTATCAAAGAATGAGACAGCACTTTGTGGTGTTGGTGGAAAGAAAAATCCTCAACACAACTCTCATGGATTTTTCTCAGTGATGTAGCTTTCAATTTGATTAATACTGTTTTGTAGAAGTCCTCTTGATCATCCATGCCTTTCAAGAAATCTGTTCACCCTGCAGATTCAAACAGGCCTGTGGCCAACAACTTGCTGAACTAACTTTGCTTCCCTGAATTTTGTGAGCCCAACAGATTTCTTCAGGATTTATGGCTTTGAATAGACTTTTTTTCTTCAAAGAGACCCAAATAAGTGTAAAAGACAAGTATTGCTGAGATCTTACTTATAAGCTGCTCCCCGCTGATCACAGAGACATGTCAAACACATTGTGTTTGTTTGGCATAGTTGCTAATCTGATGATTTAACCTGCAACATGGTCTTTCTGCATTTGGTTTCCTCTTTCTATTCCCATAGGGATAGCCATTTGGCCTATTTCATAAAAATGAAAATTTTGGATCTTGTCACTTATATTTGGAAATCCTTGCCATGTTTCCCAAAAAAGCTTGAAGAAGAATTTGAATTACGGTGGTGGAAAAGACTATTGAAAGCCCCATGGGCAGACAAAGGAATGACAAAATCCCTTGGAAGTTCAGCCAAAATGCTCCGTAAAGGCAAAGATACCAAGACCGGTCTCTGGAGAAGGGCACAATGTTAGGTAAAGTAGAGGGGGCAGCTAAAAAGAGAAAAAAATTTCCAACAAGATGGATGAGCACAGTGACTGCAGCAATGCGTTCCCACAGAAGAGGACTTGTGAAGAAATGCAGGGCTGGGCCGGGGTTCATTCTGTTGCCATCGAGTTGCTGAGAGTTTGAACTTAAGCAGCACCATCTAATGGCAATGACGCTGGTGTGACTCCAATAAAGAAAAAAATGGACTTCCAGTCATATGTTAAACCCTTACTTAGTCCCTTTACAGCAAAGACATGAAAGGACAATGAAACAGATACAGATGATAATCCTGGAACCCTGAGTTTACAAAAAAGGGACGGAGGAGGAGGCTGGATATCAACTAAGGGAAACTGAGCAAAATATATAGAGAGGCTATAAATAGGAGAATCTCTGACTATCCTGTACTTTTATAAGCTGCATTCCCCTGAGACAAAGACCTAGCACACCCAAGGGTGGTGACGAGAAAGGTGAGATTTCCCTTTGTGTCCTATAACCTCCTGTTAATCAGATGTGCAGTCACAGACTCTGTCTGTCATCACCCACCTTGCATCTACTAAGAACCACCTTGTGGAGGTCCTACACAGACCCTGAGCAGTCTTTGTTTGCCAGTAGTAAGAATTGTACCCTCATGGATCAGTCTCTGCTTGCATCACCCCTGGGTCTGAAAGCACCTGGACCACCCCTCTTTAGACCAGCAGAACACACGAAGTGGGGTTCCTGACTCCCTGTGAATGGATCAGAATACCTTCCAGGTGCAGTGGAGATCTCGGAGGTAAAGGAGTTTGTCACGCTCTCTCACCATTTTGCTAGTGCCTACCAAGAGGACAGAAGACAGAACTTAATGCTGACTGTAAAAATAAGTGTGAATGCATGGAAGGTGTTTGTAAAATCTCTGAAGAACATATGAAGAGAACGTATCCCAACAGTCTCTCCATCAGTTATTTGATTTTATCGCTGATATGACAGACCTCAGCTTCTCATTTACGGACCTGACATCCAGACATACCAGTCTTACAACAAAGATTGCGCTAAGGAGAAGATCTATGTCCTCCTCCATCAGTAGTCTCAACAGGAGGAGAAATAGTTGAGTTGGAAACATCAAAGGACGGAGTGGGCTACAGTACATCTCTGTACAGTGTGCTATAGTAGACATTCTATATCATAGCAGTCCTGTGACCATTGTGTTAACACTCTAGCCAGGGTAGAAAGGATATTTGGTGGAAGATGAGGATTTTGTTCAATCTGAACTTTCTGTTGCTTCCGTCCTAATCTTTCTTTTCTTTCTTTCTTAAAGTTATTGTTTGTCAATTAATGTTGGTTCCAATCTTTCTAGATGTTCACTTACACCTCTGAAATTCACTATACTAACCCTTCTGTAAGGTAGTTGGGGTAGCTGGTGGTAAGAATGTTTAGTTGCATCCTTTAGATAAAAGTGTTAGTTAAAACTTATTTATATAAATGCATGCTCTTTACTTATTAAAAATCCTTCATAACATTGGTCAACACAAACTTTGATGCCTTAAATATTATACTCATTCCTGAAAATATTTGACCTGCTGGCTTCAAAAGTAGCACCCATTTTCTCCATCAGCTATAGTTTTGAGATACAGTCCATATGCTATATACTGCTCTTCACTCTGCTTTTCCCTAACAAAGTCAAGATATTTTAATGCAATTTTAGGCAGCCCGCTTAGAGGAATCACACACCGAAACAGTATTCTTATAACTGTGCTATAATAACCAAGCCTAATCTAACAAATGCAAGAAGAAAACTACAACAGCTGAAAAATACATGTCTACTTTATCTTTAGGATGGAATATTTATAAAAATAGAGTAATAAAGTTTTCATGGACTTGTAGGATAAAATATAAAATATTCTAGGGCACATATGAAATTATATGAACATTTGAAGTATTCAATATTTTAATAATAGTAGATTGTAAGAATATTACCATTAAAACTTTAGACTATTGTTGAGGTGGTTGTTAAAAGTAATTAAGAGCTTATTTTAGAAAATAAAAAATACTAAAGATTAAGAGAGTACTTATTGAAATATTAGGGTGAATAAATGTTACATCAATAAATCCAAGGAAATGAAAAAGGAATAAAATAAGTGGAAAGAAAGAACATTTTCGAATTCATGATAGATGATCACTCAAAAACTGATACAGAAAATGGATAAATTAATAATTGTCTGAACAATTGCACATTCAAAGAAAAAGATAAATTTTAATTTATCTTGTGACATCATAAGCAAAAATCAAATAGATCTTGTCATTCTGACCGACAGAGACCCTACTCACAATAGCATTAAAAACTACCCACTACTGCACCATCCTCACAATGGTTCCCTGCTTGAATTCATTGCTGTAGCCACTATAGGCACTGTATCGATTCATTTTGTCCAGGGATTTCTTATTTTGTACTGCTTTACAAAAGAACTGGACTTTCCTGATATAGTCTCTTAGCATGCAAGATAAAGTCTAGACATCCTTGCTTCTAAGAAGCTCTCTAGTCCTATGTCTTCCCATATACATTTGTTTGACCTTTTGACAGCTCAGAATACCTTCTTCAGCAGCACAATTCAAATACATCAATTCTTCTTCAATCTTCTTTATTCAATGTCTAACTTTGACATACATTTAAAGCAATGGAAAATTCAGTGGCTTGAGTCAGTTGCCTCTCAGCCCACAAGATAACATCTTTGCTTCTCAACCTTTAAGGAGGCGTTGTGCAGTAGATTTACTGAACAAATTACAATGCTTCCTTCAGTCTTTCGACAGTTGTATACATGAGCATTAATTGTGAATTAAGACAAAATTCTTGACAACCTGAACCTTTTCTCTATTTATCATGATATTGCCCATTAGTGCACGGATGACATTTAATTTCTTTATTTTGAGTTGTAATCCATACTGAAGTCTGTAGTTCTTGATATCATCAAGTGCTTCAAAGCCTCCTCACTTTTAGTCAGCAAGATGGTGTCATCTACATATTTATAGTTGTAGCCTTCCTCCACTCCTGATTCCACATTCTTCTTCTTATATTCCAGCTTCTCTGATGATTTACTCTACATACAGATTGAGTTAGAATGGTAAGAAGATATAACCTTGACATACACCTTTTCTGATTTTAATTCCTGCATTATTCCATTGTTCTGTTGAAGGAATTATCTCTTAATTCATGTACAAGATCAACATGTGTGCAAAGAAATATTCTGGATTTCCTACTCTTCTGAAGACTACACAATGGAATTCCTTGGCATCACCAATAAAACACAAGTAAGCAACTTTCTGGTATTCTCTGTTTTGAGCCAAGATCCAATTGATAATAGCTATGATACCCCTGTTCTACATCTTCTTCTGAATCTGGCCTGAATCTTTATGTCAATGTACTGCTGCAACCACTGTTGAATGATTTTAAGCAAAACTTTACCTGCATGTGAGATCAATGAGGTTTTTCAGTAACATCAACATTTTGAAGGATCAGCTTTCTGTGCAATGGTATAATTATGGATCAATCCCCTCAAGGCAGTTGACCAAATGATTGTCTTCCAAATTTGCTGGCAGAGGCCAGTAAACCCTTCTAGTGTTTTATCAGCTTCTTGAACCACTTCATTTGGCATTCTATAAATTCTTGTCACTTTGTTTTTGACTAATGCTTTCAGTACAGCTTTAACTCCTTCCATTAACACCATTGGTTCTTGCTCCTGTGCTACCTTCTGAAATGATGGACTGTTGACTAGTTCTCTTTTGTATAGTGATTCTATGTTGTCTTTCCATCTTTTCTGGATGGCTTCTACATTATTCAATACTTTGCCCATGGAATCTTTCATTATTGTGCTCCAGGATTGAATTTTATCCTTTGCTTTTTACATTTCAGATACATTGAGCATGCTTTTATTCTTTTTGGTCTTCTAACTGTGGGTTTCAGGATATTTCATTTATATTTGGTTTTGTCTTCTTGTGTTGCCTTTGACATTTTCTGTTCCCCTCTTTGATATCATTTCTTCCACTTTGCAATTAAGCATAAGCTTCAGAGTCTCTGACATCATTGGATCTGTTGTTTCTTGCCTGACCTTTTAATGATCTTTTGTTCTTTTCACAAATGATGCTGTTGATTTCCTCCAACAGCTCTTCAGTCATTAGTGTTTACTACACTAAGTCTGCCCCTAAGATGTTCTCAAAATTCAGTTGGGATAGATGCAAGATCATATTTTGATTCTCCTGAACTTATTTTAGTTTTCTTCTGCTTTGACTTGAATCTACATATGAACAATGAATGGTTAATTTTACAGTAAGACCCTAGCCAGATTTTGACTGTTAAGTTTGAGCTTCTCCATCCTTTCTTCCCAGAAATATCAATTTGATTGCTGTGTATTCCTTCTGGATAACCCACGTGTGTAGTCACAATGTATGTTGCTGAAAGAAAGTATATTCTGTGAACAAGTTGTGGGTCTTGCAAAATTCTATCATGTGATCTCTAGTTTTGTTTCTATCATCAAGAACATATTTAGCAACTAATGTTCTTTTTTCTTTGTTTCCAATTTTTGCTTTCCAACAACCAATAAGCATCAATGAAGCTTGACTGTATGATTGATCAAGCTTGAAAGGTTGGTAGAATGAGAGCATTTTTTTTCAATTTCTTCATCACTAGCTTTTGCAATTGCTGCATACATTAGAATAATAGTTGTAGTCATTGAATTTTTTTTAAAGATTGGTAGATTTAATCTTATCAGACTGCATTGTACTTCAAAACAGAACTTGAAATACCCTTTTTGATTGTAACTGCAATGTGTCGTTGATTGTGTCATTCCCACCATGGTAAACCATATGGTTTTCTGATTCAAATGGAAAATACCAGTTCAATCCATCTCATTATTGTCTATGATATCAATCATTATGGGTACCATTACGTTTTGAATGACACATAATTTTTCTAGACTCCTACTTGGAACATTCCAAGTTGTGATTATTAGATTTTTTTCCAGCTTTTTCTTCTGGCCTTGACTTGTGTCCAACTGGAAATGAAAATCTATGTTAGTCTGGGTTGAATACAGAAACAAATCCAGAGACACTCATACAGAAAAAGAACTTTATATCAAAGAATATATATTAAGAAAACATCCAGGCCAAATCCAGATGAAGTCCACAAGTCTGATATAGCCCATATGTCTAATATCAATCTATAAATTCATCTACACACTCATGTAAAACATGCAATGGTGCCAAGTGCAGAAAGATCACAGGCCTGTGGTTGGAAAGACTTATAGACCCAGTGGTCTTGGTAGCATCTCAGCCTTGACTTGTGTCTCCACAGTGCTCCTCAGGCTCGAAGGCTCCAAGGCTCTGTCATCAGCGTGGCTCCATGAGTCTTGTCAGCAGAAATGTGAACAATTCACATTCAGTGTGCCTCACATCCAGGGAGAAAGATAGGTGTGCCCAGAATCTTCAGAAGAAGTTCATGCCCACAAAGAGGCCTTCCTGGCTATGACCTGATTGACATGCTAGATTTTACCCCTTTCTTTTAGTTGACAGGAGATCATGTCACTGCCACAACATCCAAAAAGCTCCGTTGCTCACAGACTTTACTCCATTGAAGTCAGTACTCCTCTTCAATCACATTTGGAATGCCTTCTGACCTAAGAAGCCCATCCATCAGCATTATCTCCAACAATTTTCTGTTTGTATTCATTAGGCCTTTAGTATCTGGCAATATTTGAAGTTAAGCAAAAGGTTTTCAACAGCTGTTTCCTCCAGAATAGGCAGCTGAGTCCTTCTTCAGAGGCTGGTTTTAGTCTGTCAGATCAGCTGAAAAATGCTCACAATGAATGACCCTGCTGGCATTGGAAACACCTGTGACATAGCTTCCACCATCACAGCAACACATAAACCACCATATTATCACAAACTGACAGATGGGGCAAAGAATTTATATAGCACATAAAACATAAAGCTGTATAAGATATTTCATAGTTGTAAATATTTTATTACAAATTTCAGCTAAAAATATTAGATGCCATCAAAAATTATATAAAGTCAATTATTAAAAACATTCAAAATCAATCACCAGTTAAAACAATGCTTATAAAATATTGGCATATTAAATTTCAGGTTATTGCTCATTTTCATACATACATTACAATTATTTTTAGAGTATGTAATGTGCAGTCATACTACACATGCAATTCTGAGGACATATTTAATCCAAGATTGTAAGTCCACATACTGTCTTTAGAATATTCATCTACTTTTTTGCTCTCTGAATTTAGAAATATATACAATAACTTTATATCCCTTGTCTTATCTGCTTATTTTGTGTAACTAATCTATAGCTTTCCATTCATTCCTATATCAGTTTCAATTATTTTTGTTTTATCTAAATTTATGCATTCACAATGTACCCACACATGCTTTTTCCCACACTTGTAAAATTGTCAAGAAAGAAAACTTGGAGCCAGCAAGAACTAGCATCCTGGAACAGAGCATTTTGCTCCTCTCTCAGAATGAATGGGGACCAGAAAGCAGACGCTCATGCCCAAGAAAAGCAGAACTTCATCCAGCACTTCTCCCATGTGCTCAAAGTGCTGACCGAGGATGAGCTGGGGCACCCAGAGAAGGGAGACGCTGTGGCCAGGCTCAAGAAGGTGCTGGAGTACAATGTCATCGGAGGCAAGTACAACCGAGGTTTGACGGTGGTGGCCGTGTTCCGGGAGCTGGTGGAGCCCGGGAAGCAGGACGCGGAGAGTCTGCAGAGGGCCCTGACCGTGGGCTGGTGTATTGAGCTGCTCCAAGCCTTCCTCCTGGTCCTGGATGACATCATGGATTCACCCCTCACCCGCCGGGGGCAGCCCTGCTGGTACCAGAAGCCAGGCATCGGTCTGGATGCCATCAACGATGCCATGCTGCTGGAATCCTGTGTCTACCGCCTGCTGAAGCTCTACTGCCGGGGCCAGCCCTACTACGTGAACCTGCTGGAGCTCTTCCTGGAGAGCTCCTATCAGACTGAGATGGGACAGACCCTGGACCTCATCACCGCCCCCCAGGGCAACGTGTATCTCAGCAGGTTCACTCCAAAGAGGTACAAATCCATTGTCAAGTACAAGACCGCGTTCTACTCTTTTTACCACCCTGTCGCGGCTGCCATGTACATGGCGGGCATCGACGGGGAGAAGGAGCATGCTAATGCCAAGCGGATCCTGCTGGAGATGGGCAAGTACTTTGATATCCAGGATGATTACCTGGACCTCTTTGGTGACCCCAGGGTGACGGGCAAGGTTGGCACCGACATCCAGGACAACAAATGCAGCTGGCTGGTGGTTCAGTGTCTGCAGCGGGCCTCTCCGGAGCAGCGCCAGATCCTGCAGGAGAATTACGGGCAGAAGGAGGCCGAGAAGGTGGCGCGGGTGAGGGCCCTGTACGAAGAGCTGGAGCTGCCGGCCGTGTTCCGGCAGTACGAGGAGGACAGCTTCAGCAGCCTCATGAGCCTCATAGAGCAGTGCGCCGCGCCCCTGCCGCCCTCCATCTTCCTGGGGCTAGCGCACAAGATCTACAAGCGGCAGAAGTGACCTGGCGCCGGGAGGGCAGGGCTCAATAAATTATTGTTTACCCTTCCGGGAAAAAAAAAAAAGAAAGAAAACTTAAACATGTATGTGTATAGAGTGTGAGCTCAGAAATGTTTGCTACTACTTCTGAAAAGCTTTATATTTTAAAAGACAAAGTATTTAGCCTACTTATTAGCAACAGGGGCCAAACTTATCTATTTCAGTAATGCTATATGCTATTGACAAAAACCTTAATTTAAAAAAAACAAATCTATGAATACTCTTCTTACAATAGTCATAATTTTTAGACTTATGAAATTTCACAAATTTTAAAGGATAATCACCTGGTATGCCTGGTGATTAAATTTAGCAGATACACAATATTTAAAGAACCTTTTAAAACCACCTAGTTGTCTATCAAATATTATTAACCACTAATAATATTGATGTTACTTCAATGTTTATTCACGGTGGAAATATGGATAGTTAAAATGATATTTTGAAGTAAAGTTTTATTTTAAACAATAGAATTAAGTTATAATTTATTTAACAGAAGAAGTGTAAATTAAAGTAAAGCTGAAGTTAACCACATGAAGTCTTCATGAATAATATCTCCAAAATTAAACTTAATAAAAATGAAGCAAAGTTTATAATACTATTAACTTAATAAATAATATGATTGTGAAACCCAGCAAGATGAAATTCTTGACAACTTCAATTTGCGGTTTATCACAATGTTACTTACTTGTCCAGTTGTGACAAATTTGGTTTTCTTTGGATTGCATGTTAATTCAAAGTGAAGACTGCAATCTCGGATTTTCACCTTCAAGTTCTTCAAGTCCTCCTCACTTTCAGGAAGCGAATTTGGGTCACCTGCATGTGGCAGATTGTAAGTTACCCTTCCTCCAATCTTCATGCCACATTCCACTTCATATCACTTCTCTTATTATTTTTTCAGCATACATATTAAAGAAGTATCATGAGAGGATGCAATACTGAGGCACACCTTTCTTTTTGTAAAATTATGCAGAGTCCCTCTTTTCTGTTTGAACAACTAACTGCCTCTTGATCTACATTCAGTCCCGCATGTTCATGAAGAATATTGAAAGTAACTTCAACTTTGAAAAGGACCAAGATGTGCAGTCAAAATGATCCTTAGAAGGAAGGCTGAAGAGATTTTATCTCACATATTTTTTTACAAATTATCAGAATAGACCAATCTCTTCAACAGGACATCATGTGTGATATCTTAGGGAAAAAGCATCACAAGATGATGGAAAAATACAATTTTATTTGGCATGCTGCACACAGAAATCGGAAATGGGCTGACACACAATCAAGGCTAAATCTGAGAGAATCTGAGAAATCATACATGACTTATATTTTTTATACAGAGTTAATCATGGTTTGGTTCTTACAAAAGATGAGATAAATATTAGCTGTAATTTCTGCAAAACCTTTGCCAAATGCTTTATGAAAAGGACAGTCAATTACTTTATGATACAGTCCATAGGGTTCTCTTGCTAAGACAAGAGGGTACCAAATAAATAGATAGATGATGATGATATATAGATAGATAGATGAAACATGATAGATAGATAAATAGATAGATACATAGATAGATGATAGATAGATAGATAGATAAAACAATTGAGCTGGGCAGAAAGGTGCTTTCGTGGTATGCATTTTTCGCACTAGGCTAGCATCAAGAAAATAGTTGAGTTAGTGCACCCAGTGGTGTCACTTGAGAAGGTTTTCAATTATCAGTGATATTTTTGTTGTTGTTGTAAGAGCAGTTTTGTTCAAACCACATTTTTTTTGTAATGGCTGTTTTAAGAGAACAGCATGAGGCCTGGAAATTTTGTCTCCTGTTTATGAAAAAATGCTGCTGACAATGTGGTGGTGAGCACAGCATACAAGAACAGAACTGTGGAAAAACTCACGTAGAAGTTTTTCTCTTTGAAAAAGGGATGAAATTTTGTTTGATGACAAACTGTGTACTGAACATCCATCAACTTCTCCAAGGGATAAATATGTCAGCTAGTAGTACATATTGGAGTTCGTTCCCCCAGGTCAGACTGTTAAGCTTTCTATTTAGAGATTTGGAAAAATTGCATAACAGTGTGTGACAAAAAAGAACTGATTTGTGGCAGACAGGGGTCTGGTTTTACAACCATAACAATGCACCTACTCACACAACTATTTCAGTGCCCTAGTTTTAGACCCCAAACAGCATGTGTCTCATTTTGTTTCTGAAAATGAAAAAGGGCATGAAAGGACTGAGATATGATGACATAGAAGAGGTGAAGGAAAAAATGGGGGAGGTGCTCTCAGCCATCCTAACAGTTGAGTTTGAAAACTGTTTCCAAGAATGGAATTGCAGATTTTACAAACGTATTAAGTGTAAGGGAGAGTAGTTTAAAAGGGATAAGGTTCTTTATTTTGTTAATAAAGAAGTTAAAGACCTATCTTTGGGGAAAAATCTGTTTTAGTTATTTGGGGGGGGTGAGGGTACCCACTAAACCATCAGGTTATAAAGTCAAAGGCTCCCCCCTAGGTGCATATTAGTGTCTGGAGGGAAAACTTCCTGTGTCTCTCCTCATCCTTTGTGGATATTCCTCAGTCAGTCATATCTTGCCTATGTTCTGGTCTTTTCCATTGTACTGTCCTCCTTTATTTATCTTTCCCCTAAGAAGCCTGTTCCTCACTGCCTTCCTGGATTCCAAAGGACAGTGCTTGGGGCTACTCTCCTTTCCTGTCTCCTTATAGTTCAATTTGGCAGTCTGGTGGTCAAAAAGTGAGCATGGATTACTCAAGATGACATCTGGACTAATTTTAAGGTCTGCTGCGGCTCTGTCAGGGATGCTTTTGCTGTTCAGTACGATGTTGGTGGTGAAGCGAAGGGGCAGTGCAAAAGAGACGGGCCTTCCACAATTAAATGACATGGTGCCTGCAAAAATGAGCTCAGGCATGACAACCCTTGTGAGGACAGCGCAGGGCTGAGCAGGGTATACCGGGCTGCTATGACTCAGGACCAACTAGATGATGCCTGGCAGCAACGTACAGACTTCTAAGAGCAGTTTGATTTGTTTTCCTATCTATTGCTTCTCTATCAGAGATACCACAGAGAGGTAGCTTTTATGAATAGAAGTTTATTTTCAACGTTTCTCACTGTCCCTGCGTCCATGCCAATGCATAGGGACCCTAGTGGACAAGATAGATCAGCCCCAGGGGTTTCCAAGACTGTAACTCTTAAAGGGCATAAGAAGCCCTGTTTCTCTCCCACAGAGGACCAGGCGGAGAATCACAGCCCAACGTATAGCCATTGTGCCACAAGACTTCCTGTTCTCACAGCATAGCTGGCTGTAAGTCCAAATCAGGGCAATGTCTCCAGAAGTAGGTTCTTCTTAGCGCTGGGGGGCGATCTGGTACCTGTTTAGGTTTTAGTCCTGCAACATCACAGGGCCTCAAGTTTCCTTTATATTTTTGCTTGCTGTTTTGCTTCCAATGGGAGAGAAAAATCTTGGAAACCACAGGACGGTTTCACTCTGTTCTATAGGAGCCCTGTAAGTCAAAATCCACTTGCTGACCGTAAATCAGTCTGTTTGCTTTGCACACATTGTCTGCTCTGTTCTATCTCACACGAGATTGATGTAAGCCACACCTTATGCCAACAATGCCTCCTTAATATATCAAAGAAGCCCCTTCACAAGTCTGATTACAATCACTGTTACAGGAGTCAGGTTTCCAACATGTATTTGGAAGTGAAAGGAGCCTTGCTTCCCTGGGCTAAGCATTGAGCTGCTAAGGAGGTCAATTAAGAGAAGAAAGAGGAAGCTCATAAAGATTTAATGTCTCAGAAACCCCTCTACCCTGCTCGGGAGGTTCACTATGCGAGGGACTTGCCTGGATGGCAGTGAGTTTGGTCTGTTTGTTTTGGGAGGAAACAGTTGAATCCATCAGAATTGGGCAATTATTTTCCCTAGATACTGGTGGGTTATTTTTGTTAGCCACTGATTCAGGTTCTTCTTGTTTGTTTTTGTATGTATGTATGTTTGTTTTTCCTCTCAGTTTGCTTCAGTTGAGAGATTTCATTTTACTTGGGATCCCGTGGGTAATTTCAATCTGTAATTTAAATCTCTATGCCTTTTAGTGCCAATTTTCTACTTTAGCTTTAAATGTTCTTTCTCCCCTACTTTGTGATATTTCTAGGATTCATACACCCTGGATTTGGGGGACTGTTTATGCTTGCCTTAACTATAACTATTATCCTAATCCATAACTATTATCCTAATCATATCATTTCCGGATTGTATTTTCTCATCTTCTTTTACGAAAGACTCATGGTGTGATAGGGGGTTACTCATTGACATGCCAACCACCCATCTCTCCATGGGAGGAAGATGAGGGTTTCTACTCCTTACAGATGGACGGTCTCAGAACTGCACATGGGAAGTTCTATTCTGTCCTGCAAGATCTCCATGAGATGAAATCCCCAAGTGTCAGTGAGTTCATAATGAGTGAGTGAGTTAACAACTCACCATATATCTAATTGCTCTTTTGTAGCTGTTGTCTTATTTTGTTTCCTGGAATATAATTTGCTTGTAATATTTATTCATTTCCTTTCTGAGGCATGAAAGTTTACGTGTTGTATTATTCTATAATCATAATCCAATATGTAAGCCTTTATTGCTTTTATTTTATTTATTTTTTACATTCTAAAATGCAATTGTTGAAAAGTTCACTAATATGAGTATAATGGAAAACAATTTCTGAAAATCCTAATACATTTATCTTTGAAAATAAATATTTTGTTTTAGGTCATTGAAAAAGTGACAATTTTTTAAGTGTTTTTTCATTGTATATACAAGTATATAAGACTCACATTGATTTTCTTTCATTCTTTTTCTTTCATTCTTTTTATTTCTTTCTGTGTTAACATACATGTACAACAAATCAGCAGCTCTTCCCTAGAAATATTTCTGTGTTGAGTTTTTTTCTTTAAATTATTACCTAGGTTTTGGTTTATCATTATTGCATAATTATCATTTCACATCTGAGATTGTTTTATGCAAAAATTTTCTAAATGCTCATGTGAATCTACCAGAATATGACTGATATTGGGAATTTCAAAAAAGGTTTAATAAATAAATTTAAGGATATCTTCTTTCAATTCTCAAGTTGTTGCTTTATTTGTCATAAATTTTGAATGATTTTTATCCTAAAAAATGCATTCACCCTTCCATAACACTCATGGTAATTTCTATGAAGAGTAACCTCATGTTTAATAGGTTCTCAGAAGCAGGAACAATAACATCTGAACATGCTAATTGGAAAAAGGAAACAATAGTATAACTTGATGGAGGTTTCATAAATCTCCCATATAAGTTATTGTTAGTTGTTCTTGAGAAGGCTTTGACCAGTGGTGACCTGATGTTAATTTAAACAGCTGAGCATTGTCTTGCCTTGTGCCGTCCTTATGAGCACTGGTTTGTTCCAGGTTTTTGCCACTATAGCTGCTAACAATGAGGTCAGCAGGATAAAACCACCAGCCCCTCAGGGAGAATGACAGGGCTTTCTCCTCCTATAAAGTTTACAGTCTCAGAGACTCACAGGGGAGACCCATAATGTTCATCTCACTTTTTATGGTTGCCAAGAGTCAACATAGACGCAATGGTAGTGAGTACAGCATGTTGTTGTCGTTGTTCTTGTTGTCAGGTTCCAGTTAGTCAGACTCCACCCGCAGTTACCATAAGCACAACAGGAGGACAAAACGCTGGCATTAGCCTGCTACAGACAGAAGGTTGCTCTTACGACTGAACCCATGGTTGCAGCCACTGTCAATCTTTCAGGTCACAGGTCTTCCATTTTGGCACAGCCCCTCCACTTTAGCAAAAATGATGTCCTTTCCAGAGACAGTTCTCTCCTGAAAATATGGCCAAAATATATAAGACAAAGTCTTGCCCTCCTTCCCTCTAAGGAGCATGCTTGTAATACAAATTAGTTTGTCCTTATTAGCACTCCATGGTATTTATCCAGCACCACGATTCGATTTATCTATTCTTCTATGGTTTTCCGTATTTAGTATTCAACTTTCACCTGCATTTGATTCAATAGAGAATACCATAGCTTGAGGCAGTCACGCCTTTAGTCCTCAAAGTAACATCGCTGTTCTTCAATACTCTAAAATGGTCTTTTCCAGCAGATCTACCTAATGCAATAAGCCTTTTGATTCATTGACTTCTGCTTCCATGAGCATCAATTGTGGATTCAAGTGAAACAAAATTGTTCACAGCTTCAATATTTTCTTCATTTATCAAGATGTTACCTTTTGGTTCAGTGATGAAGGCTTTGGTCTTAAACACATTGCAGCCAGATCCTGAGTTTGTCCAGTCTTTAAGGTGTTAACTTGAAGATGGGTTTTGGATGCCCACTACTTTCCCACCCCTGCTCATTGATTTGATTGGTTGATTTTTAACTTCTTGAATTTAAAATACCTGGTCTTTAATGTGTTATTGACATTGGATTGCAATCTATTCTAAAGGCCATGATCCTTGATATTCATCTTCAAGTACTTTAACTACTTCTCCCTTTCAGCAAGCAAGGTAGTGTCATCTGCATGTCATGTGCTGTTAATGTGCATTCCTCAAAACCATAATTCTCCTTAATATAACCCAGCTACTCTGATGAATTATAGATGGTACAGTGTAGTTATATCTTGCCTTCGAACTTAATGGACTCTAGCACTGTATCAAAGAATATTCTGTTGTAATCCTTAGAGTAACAGCTGACTAATTGTTTTAAATGGCTTATTTGTTTGGCATTCCTTTCCCATATGCTATATAAGATAGTTCAATCTTATTAAAGCAGTTGCCCAATCCTCACCACAATCAATTTTAGAACATTTTCTTACCTTTAAAGATACTTCTATTACAGACTTTGTAAAAGGATTTTAAATAGAATTAATTTCTGTCCATTTTTTTTTCTATTTGCAATGATTAAAAATTGGGGGCTGAGCCCTGGTGGCATAGTGGTTGTGTGTAGGACTGCAGCCCACTGGGATGGAGGTTCAATTCCAGCAGCAGCTCCACAGGAGCAAAGGCTGGGCCTCCTACTCCCACCAGTGGGCAGTGATGCCCCAAAAACTAAACAACAACAAAAAGATGTACCTGAAAGATTCTCTCCATGCCATCGGTCAATGCTGACTCACAGTGACCCTCTTAGGTTTACAGAGCTATACCCGTTTAAGACATTGAAAAAGCCTGTCTTTCTCCTATGGACCTGCTAGTGGTGTATGAACTGCTGGCCATACACGTTGTAGCCCAGAGTGTAACCACTGCACCAGTCAGACTCCATGCCTAAATCACTATCCTGCTGCAAAAGACATGTTGATATCTTATTTGAAATATCAAAAATATGTAAGGAACTGGCATAAAAAGATCACTATTGAAAAAAGTGTGCAGTTTATTGTTATTTAAATACAAAAATGAAAACAAAAAATTCTGTTTGAATGAAATAAACCTTACAAAGGGGCCTTCTAATGAAATTGGATTCTTTTCTAATCGTTTTTTTATTTATTAACATAGTTGCTATAGTCATGATACTTCTTTAAAAGATGTTCTTTTTTGAGCTACATTTTAGTGCATAGCTAAAAATACACACTCATAATGACAATGAATCTAACACTTATTTTTTATATGTCAAAATGGATTATTGAGAAAAATAAGTTTTGATATTTACTCAAATTTTCCAGAAATCTGCTTAAGTTAATCTATTTTATATTAACTGATTGGAATTTGTTGCTAGGATTTGACATTTATTTACTAGAATTTTCTTCCTGTAATCTTTTCTGGAAGTCTTAAAATTTTCTCAAGTATCTTCATTGAAAAAATACATGAATTTTATATTTAAACTTAATTTTGAAATTTTGCATTGTAATTCCACGTAAATGGATGGAATTATGACCCTCACAGCAGTGATATTTTAGCTCAGCTTTATTTTGGATATCCAAGAGGTAAGTTACAGAAGAAGGATATAGTGATGTGTTCTACACTGAGGGTTTTAGAACTCCAAAGATAGAATGAAAGAATATTCCTTTGTATTAATTATGAGTTTGACATTGCTCCAGATGTACATAATACATGACCTGTAAGCCATGTTCCCCATGTGTTTCTAGTTTCACCTGTATACTGATGTTTAAGAAAACCAAAACCCCGACTGCTGCAGGTGGGCCATGGCAGACTGCCAACATCTCTCTTATGACACTTCTGCTGCCCTCTGGGGAGATTTGTCGGATCAATCTATAGAAACATTTATGATTTCATTAAGGAGTGAATCACCAAAAGTCAATGGGGGCCTCCTAATTGACATTTAGAGATATAAATATTTTTAACTGCCAACCAAGTTATTTCTACCTCCTTCCTATCAAGCTATTTGCGAAAGTCATATAACCTATAGATTTTTTAAATTAGGCTTGCAACTTTTAGTTTTTATAATGATTTTTCAACTGAATAAGGAAATATTCTTCTAGTAAGGAATCTTTGGGGATTATTTCAAGAAAAATACACGTTCCCTCAAAAATTAATTTTATATAGCTTCTAATGCTGATGTCAGTTGGGCGATGGTGGAAAATGGGAGTGTACAAGAAGGATATTTACCTGTACATTATTGATCATGACAAGGTGTTTGTGAATAATACCAAATTGTTGAAACATTGCAAAGAGTGAGAATGCTGACTTTTGCAAACTAGTATACTTATGACAGTAAAGCAAAAGCTACATGAATCCAAGTTCTTTTCAGATTTAATATGACAAAATAAGTTTTGCCTCAAGTTTTGTATTTCTATGTATTTCTAAATTATATGTACAATAAATGATATGTAAAAATAATATGCATTTCAATAATATCTTCTAAATATATATCACCATAGTAAACCAAAACCTACTGCAATTTAGTGCATTCATAGCTTCCTGAAACTCCAACTGCCTGAGGTTGTAAATCTTCATGGAAAAAGAGCCTCACATTTAACCAACAGAGTGACTGCTGGGGTTGAACTAATGATCTTGTAATTAGTAGTCCAAAGTGTAAGCCACTATATCACCAGAGCTCCTTGGTTTACCCCAGGTTAATATATATGCATGATATCTTAAGCATTATCTCACTGTATATGGTTTTAGATCAGAAATAATAAATTTCATCTGAAAGGCTCTATAAAGACATAGACTATCTATAAATGAAATATTTGCTTAAAAATTAAAACTTAAGAAAGTGCATTGCTCCAACTTATTTTTCCTTTTTGCATTATACAAATTTATATCAAAAAACACACAATTTTATACTGACTAGATTCTAAAATTATGATTTTCCATTACAATACAAATTTGATTGATAAGCCAGTCTATAAATCCTTAAATTGCTGTATTCATGGAAAATAATTCCATGGTGATAAGTAATATTCTTTTATGAAATAATAGAAATATGTGTGTATATTTATATCCTAATTTCTCCTTCTTAACTAAATCTATATGTATTTTATAAAGATCTAGACATGTTTTAACAGTATTTTTGTGACATAATTGTTCACGTACTGACCAAGTTTGCTTGTATTAATTACTATTTAAAAAGACCAAAATTGGGCTGAGCTCTGGTGGCGTAAGTGGTTGAGTGTGGAACTGCAGCCCGCAGGCTTGGCGGTTCAAATCCAGCGGTGGCTGGGTAGCGCCCACGACCACCAGAGGCAGTGATGCCCACAAAAAAATAAAATAAATCAAAAATAAATGAATCAAAAGACCAAAATTTTAAACTACCAATGACTCCAATAATTCTCTGACTAATACATAACAATTTTTAATACTATAAAATCATTATGAGTAATTTTTGTGCTTTAAGCTTATGAAGAATCATGCTTCTTGTTATTGAAATTGTAATTTATATTTATGTAAAAATGTAACCTTAATTTAAGCAGAAATAAATAAAAACAAAAATTTCAAAGAATTCAATATATTCATAACAAATTACTATAAGAAAATCAAAACTCTTATAATTCAAACTCTTATAAATCAAAACTCTTTAAAATGTGAAATATTGCAAAATCATTATTCTATCAATACTTATAGCTATGTAGACATAGATGTAATAATGTACTGAGCTAAATTTAAACTGGCTGTTTATCTTATTTTTAATAATAATGTATGCAACATTCTCTCATCTCTAGACTTATGTTTGTTTTTTTGTTTCATTTGTAAAACATATACTCCAAAAATATGCATTTTAATTACATTTTACTTATTGTGCATACATTCTTCATAATGTCTTCTGCTTGTTCAAATCTATTCATAAACTTGGGATATAGTTCATACAAATTGAGGAAAATTGGAAGTTGTCAAAAATGAAATTAAAAACATAAAGATTGATATTCTAGGCATTGGTGATCTGAAATGAGCTGCTTCTGATGAATTTTAATTAGAAAATCGTACGGTTTACCATGCTGGGAAAGAAAGATTCAAGAGGAGTGGCTTTACATTCATCATCAAAAATAATACTTCAAGATCTATCTTAAAATACTGGTTGATCGGATAATAGGTATCTACACCCAAGGATATGCAATCAGTATAACTATTATGCAAATTTATACACCAACTTTGAAAACTAATGATACAGAAACAATAATTCTACATCTTCAGTCTGAATTTGATAAAACATGCAACCAAGATGCATTGACAATTATTGACAATTGAAATGCAAAAGTTAGAAACAAAGAAGAGGGAATAGTAGCTGGAAATATGACTTGGTGACAGAATAAAGTAGTTTTGCAAGAACAAAGACTTCTTCACAGAAAATATCTATTTGAACAACACAAAAAGGTGACTATTTATGTGAATTTTCCAAAATGGAATACAAAGAAATCAAGTTTACTGCATTTCTAGGATTGAAAAATAG
The DNA here is from genome assembly GCA_004026705.1 of Nesogale talazaci. Lineage (NCBI taxonomy): Eukaryota > Metazoa > Chordata > Mammalia > Afrosoricida > Tenrecidae > Nesogale > Nesogale talazaci. The sequence goes on from PVJH01004339.1 coordinate 89,893, forward strand.
AGAAGATCAAAAACAGGAGCTGAAACTAGTCAATGGGCTGATCATAGAGTCAAACATCAATGATTTTATGTGACTTCAAATTGAAGCACAAAAAAAAATTAAAACCAGTACACAAGAGTCAAAATAGTACCTGAATATACCCTAATGCTTTTGGAGACGATCTCAATAACAGATTTAGCACATTGACTACTAATGACTACTAGGAGAACTAATGAGCTATGGGGATAACATCAAGAACATTATACAGGAAGAAAGCAAATGTTCCTTAAAAAGATAAGAAATATTAAAGTAGGGCTGAGTCCCGGTGGCATAGTGGTTGTGCATGGAACTGTGGCCCACTGGGATGGAGGTTCAATTCCAACCCACAGGAGCAAAGGCTGAACCTCCTACTCCCACCACCTGAGGGCAGCGATGTCTAAAAAAAATTAAAAATTAAAAAAAAAGAAATATTAAAGTAGATGTCAGAAGAAAATCTTAAACATAATGAAATGAAAAAGATGATGACATAAAAGAACTGGACAGAAAATTTCAAGGGGTAGCTTGACAAGACACAAGTAAAATATAATGGAATGTGCAAAGACCTAGAGTTAGAAAACAAAAAGAGAGACAAATAAACATACCTTAAACTGAAATAAATAAGAGAAAATTCAAACCTTGAGTTGAAATATTTAAAGATTCTATGGGCAGCATATTGAATAATGTAGTGACCATCAAAAGATAAATGTAGGAAGCATCAAAATATAGAAAAGTCACACATAGATACTCTCTCAAGGGTAGCATATGATCCAGAATCAATGCTCTTAATGAGTGTAATTCATAATATTCTGCAGGCATTTGCCAAAAGCCAGGTTCAGAGAATTAGTGAAAGACAAATGGACACGGTTGAACAAGCTAAAGAAGTATTGGGAACACTCATTTTATGCTAAGAATTTAGAAGACAGTTGATCTGATCTACTGACTGAAAGAGTTCTGTATTAGTAGCCACCAAAGAAAGGTGACCTAACAGAATGTTCAAATTCTAGAATAATATTATTAATATCTTATTCAAGTAAATTTTTTAAAAGATCTTCCAAAAGTTGACAAGGTGGCCAAATTCATAAGGGAGTGGGAAAAAAGAGATGCCATTGCTGGTATCAGATGTGTCTTCACTGAAAGAAGACAATCCTGAAAGCGAGAGAGAGAAAGAGAGAGAGAGAGAGAGAGAGAGAGAGAGAGAGAGAAGAATGTGCATTTGTGTTTTATTACATATACAAAGACAACTAGATAATTTTCAAAATAGAAAACCTAGGACAATTCATTGTGCTCGTGTGAAACTTGTACATAGCTTAAGAGGCAACAGTACAAGGAAATATTACATGTTTTAAAATCAAGAAAGGTGTGCATCAAGGTTGAATCTTCTCAGCAAACTCATTCCATACCACCAGTCCCGAAGGAAGGAACTCTCCCACCTGGAAACACAGCACGGATTCCACTGAACTAGCAGCTGAGAATGCCCCCTGGCCACTTTGGGCTTCTCATGTCTTTGGATCAACACATCAGGAAGGGTGTCACTGTACTGTGTGGTGTGATTGATCCAGATTGTCAAGAAGAAATTGGACTGGTATTACATGATGGGGGTAAAGAGGAATATGTGTGGAATCCAGGAGATCCCATAGGCCTACTCTTAATGCTACCATATCCTGTGATAAAAGTTAATGGTAAATTACAGCAACCCCATCATGACAGGACATCTAATGACCTAGACCCCTCAGGAATGAAGGTCTGGGTCACCCCACCAGGCAAAAAACCACAACCAGCTGAAGTGATTGCTGAGGGCCAAGATAATACAGAATGGATAGTAGAAGAAGGTAGTTCTACCTACCAATTATGACCACATGATCAATTACAAAAGTGAGGTTTGTGATTGTTCATATATTTTCTGTTTATGAACTTATTGAATCTTTTCTTTGTCATGTATGATATATCAACTACAATTGGACTCAGTGTGTTCTCATTTATATGTATGATAGATGTTTGATGTTAAGTATAAGTTTGATTTCATTGATGCCTGGATATTCTATATGGGTAAAAAATTGTGTACAGGTGCCATGTTGGCAAGGGGTGGATTGTAATGGGTAGGTTTGTTATGACAACATGGCCACAGAAGATTGGTGGGTCTGTTATGACGGCATAGCCAATGAACACATGGGATGATTTGAAGGGCAGAGGTAGGAAGGGCTCGGCGAGTCCCGCCCTCTCTCTTGCGTCCAGATCTTTGGACCAGAGAGCTGCTTTGTTCATCCTGTGCCCCAACCTCCAAGATACACTACCTGTGGGACACCAATCATGGACTGTGGAGATATGAGTTGAGGTTCCTTCAAGCCCTAATTCACCATGCTCCTGGGATATGCATCTCTTGAGTTGGGGACTGTTGGACTCTGTCATCTGGCTGACTGTTGGTGACCTCCTCTGCTGTTTGCTGCCTGTGACCAGATACCCTGAAATGCTCTACAGAGGACTACTCAGTGGACCTCAAGACTTTAAAGACTGCCAGTCTTCTAGCTGTCTCACGCAAGTGAGTTGCACCAAGCAAACTGTACGGCTTTATAGGTAGTCAACTGTTTCTTTCTTATCTTATATGCCTTTCTCTATATATAAATATATAAAAAGAATTACTAGTGTCCTGATTTTATTTCTCTAAGAGAACCCTACCTGACATAGTATTCAACCAATTTGAATAAATAATCAGAGAAACTGGATTACATGAAGAATAATATTTTAAAAATATCAGAGGTAGCCTTATTTAAAAAATTTCAATATGCAGATAAAACAAACTTGCTTGCTGAAATTGAGGACTTGAAGTCCTTGTTAACTGAAGATCAAGGATTGCTGCCTTCAGTATGGATATCAACTCCCTATAAAGAAAGCCCAACCCCCACAGAATTGACCAATAGATGACATCATGATCAATGGAGAAAATATGGAAGCTGTCAAGGATTTTGTCTTTCTTGGATTCACAATCAATGCTAATAAAATCATCAATCAAGAGATTCAATGACATATTGCATTGGATAAATCTGCTGCACAAGATCACGTAAACTTGAAAACATGGTTGTTTTTTGAGTCCTAAGAGAGCCTGACCAAAGTAAAGGATTTTCAGACACCTCATACACATGTGAGAGTTGAACCCTGAATCAGGAAGACTGAAGAAGAGATGGATTTGAAGAGTGGTGCTGGTGAAGAATAATGACGGTGTGGTGGACCACCAAAAGAACAATGGCAGGAATTCAAGGGGAAAGCTTCTGAGAAGCAAAATGGCAAGACCTTTTTTCTGATTTTCTTTGGCTATATTATCAAGAGACAACAATCCCTAGAGAAGGAGATCATGCTTGGTAGGGTGGAAAGACAGCAAAAAAATATATAAATAAACAGGAAAAATCTTACTGAGGTGTATTGGCACAGTGGCTACAATGAGCTCAAGCATCATGGAGTTATGACGAGGGCACAGGACTTGGAGGCGTTCTGTTGTACACAGAATCACCGTGACTCAGAACTGACCTGAGAGCACCTAATGACAAGAGTACTGTAGACTGGCTTTTGATTTGTATGAAAAGGGATTGTTTATGTGTCTTCTAATGAAAAGTTTATTTAATATATGTGACCATTGTGGGAAAACTTGTTTGCTTTTTGACAGATCTGGATTCTGAATTTGGTACTTCTACCTCAAGTTATTTGTACATAATGCAGTAGCTGTCTCAATTAAAGAATTGTCATGATAATTGTCATAATTATCCTAAAGGATAATTAAAGGATGTGAGAAATATAACAGTATGTATAATGTATATAAATGTATGCAATATTTACACATTCATAAAATATAATGTAATGCTATAAATAATATGTATTTTAATACATATAAATTATAATATAGGTCTAGTGTAATTATGGAACTCTTTACTACATTATACAGCAATTTAGCTAAAATTCCTTTATTAGATATTTTTTTCAGATGTGGTGTAATTTCCGACTTTGTGTATTAAAATTTAATGAATACATAAAAAAAAGACACCGACTAGAAATAGTTGAAGAGTATCTATATATAATTGTTCCTGCTTCAGACTAGGTTCTCCAAAGAAGCAGAGCCAATGAAGTTTTTACATGTGTATATAAAATAAATGTATATCAATAAAATGGCTAATAGAGGTGTGAAATCTGGTCGTTTCAAGTGTATACATTGGATTTTAAGCTATAGACTTCTAACTCATAAAACTTGAAATCCAAATTTGGCACAAAGGCCACTTGCTGGTGACCAAAGAGCTGAATGAATCCACGGTCAGCAGAACAGATGGCAGTCCACTGATGGCTCCCAGTAGCAGCAGGTAAAATGGCAAGCTATTGACTCAAGTCCAAAAGCCGAAAGCAAATGACCAAATTCGGGATCCTTAGCCACCAAAACTAAACACATTTCCCCCCCACTTTCCATTTATATTGGAAGCAGTGCATACGCCTGCGGGAATTAGGTGTATCAATACTGTAACCTGAGTAAGGAATACTTGCTGCATTCCATCCTTTACTTATACCACTGTTGAAGTTTATAACACTTAGGGTGTGATTATACTGTATAACTTGTTTATAGGAGATTTGTAGGTGTTATTTGCCAAACCAGATGCTTGGCCTAGCCAAGTTGACACAAAGTATTATTTATTATAATTGTGACTTGAGTAAGATATAAATTTTAGTTAAATGAAATTTTATTTGGACATCATTTCATAGACTATTTTAAATCATTGAAATGTAATAAAATGTTAATCTACTGTAAATAAAATAAAATATAACTTATATTTTTATCTCTACTTTTATGGTTCTGAGTCCTCTAAAGTTTCTTTTTTGAAATCCTAATCTCTAAATAGCAATATCCCTGGAAGTATTGTGGATATGAATTGAACTGCTAAGTCAAGCTCAACACTCAAAACTACCAGCCTCAAGAGAAAGACAAGGACTTCGACTCCTGTAGTTTCAGTCTAAGAAATGCACGGGGCAGTTCTACCCTGTCCTGTCAATATGAATCAGAAGCCATTTGATGACACTGAGTGGTAGGATCATTAAATTATCCAACTTTCTTAAATTATTTGAATATTTTACTTCCAAGTGAGAGATTTTGCTTCATGTTTTAAAGAGTTTCCCTAGCTTTGACTACTCAAGGAGGCTCTCATTGTTCTTGTTGTGTGCTGCCAAGTCACCTTAAAATCGTAACAACTCTGCATGGCAGTACACAACCGCCATATAGTCTTCCCTAGAATGTGGTTATTACAGGACAGATTTCCAGATCTTTTGTCCTGTGGAGCTGTGGGGGAGTTCAAACCTCAGATCCTTCTGTCTGTAGTTGAGTTATTAACCACTGTGCCAGTATCTGCCAACTTTAGACAATTCAAATAAGAGATTATTTTTACTATCACTGATAGTCATCTCATCAGTACTTAGATAATGTATAAAACTAGATTTTGTGGAAGATTAGAGGCAGTTCACGCACATACATTTATTGCTTTGTCAGTATAACTGATTTATAAATCCTGCCCTTCCCTGATTTATGTTGGCACATAAAGTTTCTTGACCATCTGCTTCATGCTTCACACTGTGCTGTATTATGATATAAATAAATATATCAGAAAGGGCTTGACCTTGAGGCTTTTACACAATCTGTTAAGAAATTCAAGAATGAATAAGTTCATTTTGATAGGAAATACGCTAACATAGAATTATACTCACCTGCAGTGAAAGCATTCTCTGCATTCAATCTTCTAGAATTAGTTGGACTTTGACAGGTAATGTAGATGGAGAAGTCAGTCCAAGTGAAGAAAATGTATGCACAGGCAGGTAGAAGCAAAAAGGACCTTGGCCCATTTCAGAAGCAGCAATAGTTATGAATAATTTGACTTGTAGGAAAATAATAGATGAAACATGGTTAGAGTGATCATATAGATTTATGTCATGATATGTTAAAAATAATACTGTATATTGGAATTGTGGTAAAATATGAAAGATTGTAGGTCAAAAAATTACAGATTTTTGGAGGGAGTGGGAGAACAAAAGATCATTCTGGATATGGATACAAGATTATTTTAAAAGAAATGAACTAAAAGTAAGTTACACCTATAACTATGAATATCTAGATAAAAGAGATAGCAACTTGGAATCATAGATAGTCATGAGAATATGAAGTTCCTGAGAAATTTTGGAGATACTTTTGAAATAATCTTTTCATAAAAATAATTTCTGGTTTCATGTTGTCAATCAATTTGTGGAAATTGATTTTAATTACTGCAGAGCAATCTTACAGGATAGGATAGATAGAACTGGTCCCATGTGCTTCCAAAGCTAACCCTTTACCAGAGTAGAAAGCCTTGTCTTTATCCTTTGTAGTGGGTGGTCGTTTTGAATTACTTTTACCACCACCACCACCACCACCACCACCACCACCACCCCTTTCTCTCCTCTATTTCTTTTTACTTTCCTCTTGTCCCACTATCATGCTCAGCCTCCATTTGGGTTTCAGTAATTTCTGTCTGTTACATTATTACTCTTTTGCGGGGGAGGGGGGCAGGCATCACTGCCTCTGGTGGTTGTGGGAGATACGCAGCACTGCTCCCGAAAGCTGCCGCTGGATTTGAACCTCCAAGCCCGCGGGCCGCAGTCCCGCACTTAACCACTTATGCCACCGAGACTCAGCCCTACATTATTACTCTTGATGAATCCCTATCAGGCCTCTTTACTTCTTAAATTCAATCATCTATCTATCTATCTATCTATCTATCTATCTATCTATCTATCTATCATCATCTATCTATATCATCTATCTATCCATCTATCATATCTATCTAAGTGTCATAGTAAGTCTATTTGGAGGCTTATTGTGAAATTTTGAGATATTTGGAAGAATTCTTTATTAATCATAGACATGTTTGCATATATATTGTGTGTATATGTCTTAAGGAGTCCTAGAGGCACCATGAGAGACTGCTAACCACATGGTCCAGGTTCAAATCCACTGACTACTCTGACAGAAAAGCAATGCTCTCTGAAGTCTCAAAACCCCTGCATTCGGTCACTGTGGATAGGACAAGGAGCCCTGGTGGTGTAGAGCTACGAAGTGGGCAGTGTGAAACCTCCAGCCACTCCAAGCAAGAACGAATGGGCCTTTCTCATCCCCTACAGAGCTGAAGTTGCAGTCTCTGAAGCCCACTGAGGGACGGCGCTCTGAGTCAGTCGTACAATGGCAGGGATTTTGTCATGTGGTTATGAGTGGGATGGCCGTGAACTTTCCATTTTTGTTTTTGATCTTAAGCTATTTATATAGTTTAGTAGGGCAATATACTCTTCAGTGTGACATGACTTTGTATTTGCTTTCTATTAGAATTGTTGTATCCGTTTCTATGTTACTGAGTGATTAGATGGTTTTGTGCATTGGGGATACACAGATTAAAGGAAAACAATAACTGATGGCAGGACCACATACACAAAATATAGTTAAATATGAAGTGAGTTAAAGAAATTGAAAATAAAATGTTCAGAAAGAAAAGAAAATGGAAAGAGACCTTAAATCCTCTTTCAAGAAATGAAATGGTTTTGTACATTGTTGTTGATATCGGTGATACTGAGAAATGGAATTCGGTATTATTCTTGTAAGGCAAGTCAATGCTGGTGCCTCTGTGGAAGCAAGACTGTCTTCAATATTTTCTGATAGCCTCATGAACACACATATTTGCTTAATTAGATTTGCATGCAAGAGTCCTGAATAATAATAAATTGAAGGTAATCTCAAAGAATCTTAGTTAATGAAATAACATTGTAATTAACTAATAGCTGTTTTGAGTGAATTGGGTTATTAATTAATAGCTACCTTATGTTAGTCAAACTTCATTTATTCACTTTACTAGTAATCAAATTTCAAATACTTTTACTGTAAAGTTTATAGTTTTTTAAATAAGTGGAATAACCAGGATAACTGCATTAAGATGACGCACTCCGCAGCACTTGATTAACTGCCAGGAAATGACTGATTTTCTGTTAATCAAAGTGAGCAAAGCAATCAGGTGGATTTATAACATATACCACCACAGGTTCTGTTAGCTGTGTTATTCATAATTTAATCTTCTTGTTGATAATTAGCATTGTGAACACTCAGCATATATTAATGGTTTACCAGTAAGAAATTACAAGCATCTTAGAGGTGCAAGGGATTTCAGAACATCTCAAGGGACTGGCATAAAACATGCCACTCTTAAAATAGGACAACCAATAGAATCAGATACTATTGAGGCACTGATTGAAAGAAAACCCACCAAAATGGTTGTGCTTGGAGGATATTGCCACTAGAAAATGAGAAGACAGGCACTCTGCATCACCTGCAACATCTTTCTCCCAGACAAAAAGCTGTTAAAGACATGAAGAGATGAGTAGTAGGACGGATACATCCTACTGAGCAAGACAAACAATTCTCTAAATTGACCAGATAGTCCAAAGTAGCAGTTCTTTCAGAAGAGTAGCTAGTATCAACAGGAATACCTGAAAGTCTTCTCTAGACAAGATGTGACCTGAATCATGTGGGTGAGGATTACAGCTGGATATCAGTTCCTAGGCCTCAGTCTAGTTCTTCCATGAATGGCAATGCATGATCTCTAAATTGCTCCAGAATTCTTGACAAACTAAAGACATATTGTTGTCCATTGAGAGCTTGAAGTTTGCACTTGTCTAGATATAAAGTATTTCTCTTTTCCTAAAGATGTACCGGTATTTGTGACAATGGGGATACACGATAGAATGACGATTCTGTGGCCGACAAAGACTAGGTAGTCTCCTCAAATATCATTTGATAAGGGACTGATACCTTGACATATCCAATTCAGCACCTTGTCGAGGCTCATCTGCATCATGCACCACTGTGAAATTGAACTTCCTTCATTGGAAATGGATCTATTCACATTAAAAGCCCAAGCTCTTATAATTTTAGAAGCTTCATATACCTGTCTGGAATATGGCTATGCAACATAGTTACACACATTTCGGAAATTGTCCTTTCCTTTGTTGCTTTCTAATTTACCAGACAAAAGATAATTTAATATGTTGATACATTTAAATTAGTTATTAAAATGAAATAAAATTGTTTGATTCAAAGCACATTATAAGGTATGAAAACAAGTCTTTCATCTTATTAAAATGCAAAAAGGCAGGGGAACAATATTTAAAAATGGTTCAGCTCAGTGTCCATATGTGTGGATAACAGTCATTAAAATTGCAGCCAGAATAAAATTACTTCAGAAGTCATATGGAGAGAATATATATGTAATTCACCACATATATATATTTGTAACCATTATTATTTAATACTATGGGAGGAGGGGGTTTTGCACGCCCATAAAAAGTTGCAGTCTTGGAAATCCACAGGGCCACTTCTACTGTGTCTTATGTGGTTACCTTGCGTTGGCATACATTTAATATTATAAAGTCTTTGCCACCACATCAAAGACAATAATTGAAATAATCCTTTAAGAATCTCTTCTACTTATTTTTTCCTCTCAAAACATGCCATTATTTGCTGGATTGCCAGGGTGCCACTGTAAATTTATTTTGTTCAGTACTTAGAACATTAATATTAGCATTACCATGTTGACATATCAATAAGTAGAAATTGCCCTTTAACTCAGAATTCAAAATTCGTTTTGGCATCAGCAAAAGGGGAGCTTACAGCAATCATTTTAGGGTGCCAGAAGGGTTTTTTTGGTTTTGTTTTGTTTTATTTTTGTTTTGGGGGGTATCACTGCCCTCTGGTGGTCGTGGGAGTTACCCAGGGCTGCTCCTGAGTGCCATTACTAGACTTGAACCACCAAGGCCGCGGGCCGCAGTCCCATACTAAACCACTTCACGCCACCAGGACTCAGCCAGTGCCAGAAGTTTTAGCAGCAGGAATGCTAGTATAAAAATTCAATAAGATACCATTGCACTCTGAAACTGACTGAAATTGGGTCTTGTTTGAGAAAAGTCTATGCTTCTAAAGGAGAAATGAAATTAGATCATGGTTGGTGTTCAAAACACTGTGAATACATGTATTTTTTCTCTTCTTGCTCTTGTTTTTTTGCTTTGTTTTGTTTTTACATATTGCCTAGGAGATTGGTACATTGTGTAATGATTGTCACACACATGCTAATACAGTAAGTATCCCAGCCAAACACCTAACCCGTCATTGTACTTTATTTACTAAGTTGAACATTTTAACTGCAAATAGTTTACCTATCTATATATATGGAAATCGTCTATAAATGTAAGCACTTGTTTTTACATTAAGTACACAATGTTTGTTATGAAAACAAATAGAAAGTCCACTTTCCCTGTTATTTCATAGTTTATTAAAAAGAGAATCAATAACTATCTTCTATATACCCAAAGTGTTTATCACTAAACTTTCCCAATAATTATTGGATTTTAAAGAAATACATGCTGTCAATAATGTCATTTAGCTTCAGTAGAGAATTTTAGTGTAATTTTTATTATAAAGCATCATCAGTTCTTTGAAGATGACATATAGTTCTGGGTCAGCCTTCATCACTGTGGTTTGATTCATGTAATTGTAGTTTTAAAAGCATGTGGGAGACCTGGGGGCACCTCCATAAACAGACACAGAATCCAAGAGTTTCAGAGCTGGAAGGGACATTAGGGATCAATGCGATCTCCAGCCATATAGTGGAGAAATAGAAAGGATGAACAATTAGAACAAAAGGATGGAAAGAAGTATTTTCATGCAAAAATGACTTGTTGTGTTTATGGAGAAGATTAAAAGAACTTTTCTATAACAAATAAAAATAGAGTATGAGGATACTTTGACAACTCTCGCACACAACACAAATATGCATGAGTACACACCTTCATGTTCAATCAAGACATATGATAGAGTATACAATGATTTAGTATGCAAAAGAGATGAGCCATGTGCAAAAGAGATGGATAATTGCCCAATGATGTGAACTACCACATCCAGATGTGGTACACATCCAGATTACCTAAAAAGCTTTAACAATTAAATCTCTATATTTTAGTTACAAGAAATGCTGATTAATATTTGTATACCACTGTTTTGAATCCAAAATACGTTTTAAAGTAAGTTGACACAGGAATCCATAGGATAAATATTAATGCACACATTTTTATATGTGAAAGCTCAGTGTCAGATAAGATATAACAAAAATTCTACAATTAAGACTGTCAACAAAATTCACTTCATATTAAGTGACATAGACTTTCCTGCTTAAATATTAGTGTTTAGTTAAATGAGTACTTAAACAAAAAGTGGATTCATAATTGGATATTGTTCTTCTATAAAGGCAAGGTGTTTTCATGTCTTTACTAAAGACAGCACAATGGAAGCCAAATATCAGATGGACAATAAACTACTGGGAAAAAATACAATCCCCTAGGATTATATTTTCTAAGCAATGCAGCAGTTGTGCTGGGTGTCCTGAATAATGTCATTTCCATGAGATTCACCACAAGAGATTGGTATAACACGGACACATTTAAAGCCATTTAAGTTTTTAGAATGATTTTCTTAAAAATTAATCATTGCAACTTTAGGTGCTGGCAGGGTTTTACTTTATGTTTTAATTCAGTGATGCTTTGTTTTATCTTCCAGAATCTGAGTATCTTGGCTATGCTTAGTGTGGCAGTCACCTAATCTGATGTCAATTTGAGATTTAAGAGTGTAAGGGTAGAGTCTAGCCTGTCAATCTGAAGCTAGCCAGTGAGAACTCTGTGTGGGCATGGTCTTCTCCTGAGAAGTCTGGGAAATGTGGTACTTCCTCTCAGCTCACCTGCTTGGAGATTTACTCCTGGCAACACTCGCTGCCTGAGATGCTCAACTGACAAGGCTGGCTCTCTGCAAGACATCCCTGAAGAGAAGTCACATAGACCGACCCTGGTGCAGCAAGAAACCTGGACCTAGAGGAGCCAGTGATGACTCTTCTCAGCACTGAGATGCCTACAACACCCCTGGATCCAAAGACTTTCTACCCACTGGCTTGTGCTGGTCCTGCATTCAGCATCATTGCATGTGTGTTGTGAGTCTGAAGAGGATTTTATAGATTGTTATGTGTCAAATGGGTTAATATTGAACTTATGTCCTTTGGACTGGACTGGGATGTTATCTCAAGGTTCAATTTATATTGCATATAAACTTCTTCCTTATAGACATATGTGTGTTTATTTATTGCTCTAGCCTTCCTGGACTAACACACTTTTAGCTACATCTTCACATTCAACTGTCTTCCCCATTTTTCTCTTTAGTAACACACCTTTCAGAAGAAGGGTTAGGACCACCTGAGATGGAATGACTTCAGTAACTTAATCCATAATATCTTCAAAGCAAGAGCTGAGCACAGAAGGAATTTATATTCAAAGTATAGAAATCCAGTTTTCAATGTCTCATGGCAAAACATATGGGAGAAAGTAAATAAATATTGCTACACATGATTGAGGTCATAAAAGCAAAGGGTGTATTCCAAACAAAAATATTTAAATGTGTCTCTGTGTTTAATAGACAGCTGAAGACTAGTTCTCTCAATCATGTACTTATTTTAGTTTTCTTAGGGTGTTTTCTCATAACAACAACAAACAACAACCAAAAACTACCATTCTTATTTAGAGGATCTTTAGAAAAACATGAAAAGAACAAGAGCAGACATTCGTATGTGAAGAATGCTGGCACCTGTGGAAGAAAGAAAGAAGCAAGGTTTGGTGGAGAAAGCTGAAGAGAAATTTGGTGCATGATGATGGGTAATCCCAGAGCAAGAACTGCACATCCTAAGAGTTTTGTGGCATATATGAAGGGGGTGTGTCTCTAGTACAACCCCTTCCTGTTATGAATGTGCTTTCCATAGCCTGTTGCCCAAGATTATATAAGCTTGTGAGAAAATATGCTAGGGGTTTATATCTAGGAGCATATACACAATAGGAAGAAGAGTTACTAGTTGCACACATGTGACAGGATGGTGCTTGCCAGAAAGAAATGGACCCAACTTAGGGTGGGGCAGACAATAAGGACTAATTACTTTCCATGGCAGGCAATCTTCTTGCAGATAGTCTGCGAGCAGTTGACCTAAAGTGATCATGTGTTTGCAAACAGCATCTTAAATTCAGCATTATTAGGCAGAGGAGGTGGGCGGACATTGAAGACTTTTGCTCTGGAGAATGTGCTTGGAATGCACCCCCAACCTATGAACATGAATGTTCCCTTCATGGGAGCCACAGCCTCCCACACCCGCTAATGTACCCACATGCACTGTCTTCCCAGTTCTTTTTCCCACACAAAGCAAGAATATACACAGACACAAATACACAAAGAACAAACATGTGAAGGTCATCTATAAGAAATGTCACTTGTGTGAAGGTGAAATTTCTTAATATGGCTCTTTTAACCCTGACTCTGTACCTGCCCCCCCCCCACCAAAGGATTAGGGGGACTATGCAAATAGGGTATGTGAGATTCTAATAGAGCAGTGATTCTCAACCTATGGGTAGCGACTCCTTGGTGTGTGTGGGGGGGGGTGGGGGGCGGGGAATGACAAATCCTTTCACAGGGTCACCCCATTTAAAACAGTAGCAAAATTACAGTGATGAAGTAACAATGAAAATAATTTTATGGTTGGGGGTCACCACAACATAAGGAACTGTGTCATAGGGTTGCAGCTTTGGGAAGGTTGAGAACCAGTGGCCCAGAGGCAGTAAAGGGCATGCCACACAGAGGCCAGAGGTCAAATCAAAGAGCTCAAGAGACAGAGTGGAGGAGCTTATCTGAGACTGGGAAGCAAAGCAGGTGGTGGGATTCCTAGTTCACAAAGGTTGATGTCCCCTGGGACTGAGAGACTGAAGACCAAACAGAGACACGGCTGTTGAAAGAGGAGGGACTACAGTAAACAACACTCAGTATCCTCCATGCTTTCTGATACTTATTTTTGATCACCTATTAACTTCCCTAGTCAATCTCCATAATTGTGAGGATTACCTGTGAGAATTTCTCCATGATCTTTGCAACTGATTAACAAACCCAGTAGAAAACAAGTGCTGTGGAAAGAGCGATTAGTGTCAGAATAGGTAAAGAAAGCTGGATGGTGAAGAGAGGACTGATCTCTCTTGGTGGCTATTACCCTTGACAGGGGTGCGGAGGTGTTCTCATTGTCCCTTGTGTGGCCCAAAGAGGCCAGATGGCCCCTGCACTCTCTGCAAAAATGTACTGAGAGCAGACAACAGAAACTAGAGCAGAGGCTTTCGGAAGGAATCAAGATGTCTAAGACCCAAATTGGACTATCTAGCCTTCTCTGAAAATTTAAAAAGCTGTTTTTCAAGCTGTCCATAATAGTGTGCCCAAAATAAGAAAATTAAGTCAACTATTATTTAATTTTGTAATACAAAAAAAGCAGGCACTAATAAAATAGAAAAAATTAAATCCTGAAAAGTTCAAAGCAAAGATATAGAAGTATTGATTGCAATTTCTGAATATGTATCGGAGGGAAGATAATAAAAAATTAACACAAACAAATCTCAGAATGGTTTCAGAAAACAAAATAAATATAAGGAGAACAGTTACCAGCTGTTCTCAACCTGTGGGTTGCTACCCCTTTGGGGATCTAAGGACCCTTTCACTGCGTCTGCCTGATTCATAGCAGTAGCAAAATTACAATTGTGAAGCAGCGATGAAGATAATGTCAGGGTTGGGGGTCACCACAACATGAAAAGCTACACTAATTGATCACAGAATTAGGAAGGTTGAGAACCACTGAGGTATACTGTCATGTAAAAATCAGATGAAAACATTATAATGGGGGGAAAGGTCCTATTATTTTTCTTAATTTATTATTTATAATAATTAAATATCTTGGAATATATAATAAAACTTATATGCAAGACTGATAGGGAGAATATAAATGCTGCTAAATATAAAAAAAAAGTTCAGTTAAGGAAAATATGTCATGTCTTTTGAGAGAGGGAATCGGCATTATTAAAGTATTAATTCCCTGTAAATTTATTAGTATATTTGAGATGTAGGTAATAAAGTGTCAAAAATTTAATTTGAAAGTAGAACAGTTCTCTTAAAATTTAATATAAAATTAATAATATAGTAAAGTAATATTTGAAAGAAAAGAGCAATGTAGATCAGTTTTAATGGATATTAAAAAGCAATAAATCACCTAAATAGCAAAAAGCAATGTGATGTTGGTCCATAACTAAACCATGAAACCATAAACTGAATAGATTCTTGATATCATTGAGAAACTAGAATATGTTCAATAGAGCTGAAAAATTAACAAAACTGCTGTTTGCTTTTAATGTCTAAAAATCAGTGGCATAAGATAGTAATAAATAGGTGTGTAGCTATTTTTTTCAAAATCTTGTAGCTGTTTCCAGACAGCTAACTGTACAAAAGAATAAATTTCCAGTGACCAAAGACATATATTAAATAATTAAACCATGACACTTGTAGTAAAACAATAACAAAGCATAGTGCAAGTTTTCTACAGACGTTAAGTGACAGAAGTTTCTTTTAATTATAACTCAAAATCTAAAATTCACAAAGGAAAAGTGATTGTTTGATTACCTAAAATTAAAACTTTTTTCTGTAAAAATAACACCCAAACTAATCGCAATTTTGCTCCAACAGACTGCTGGAGAAGAGCGTGCTCAGACTCACCTGGAGAGGCAGGTTCTCTAATAAATTCATCATAACAAAAAGTCTCCAGTCCTGCAGGAAGGACATGAACAGACAGCTCCATATAAGGAAACGCAAATGATTTCTTAACAGATCAGCCTAATAAGTTCATACAAAACTTATCAGAATTGTATGAAATTTAATATTCCCCAGTACACTGAAGAAAATTACTAACCTGCTCCTGTGAAGAACAACAGAGAAACAGACACTCTCATGCATTGCTGGCTTAGGCAGCAATATTCAGATGACACAACCTTGCTTGTTAAAAAGAAGGAGGGCCTGAAACACTCGCTGAAGAAGATCAAGGAAATAGCCAGCATTATGGATGACAGTTCTTTGTCAAGAAAACCAAAATCCTCATAATGGGACCAATACACAGCATCATGATTCATGGAGACAATATTGAGGCTGTCAAGTAATTCATTTTGTTTGTTTTACAGTCAAAGCTCATGGAAGCAGCCGTGAAGAAGCGCTATGATGTATCATCTTGAGCAAATCTGCTGTATAGGTCTTCCTTGAAGTATTGGGAAGTAAGGGTGTTGATTTGAGCACTAAGCTGCACTTGGCCGAAGACATGGTGTTTTCCAGTGCCTCATTTGCCTGTGAATTTTGGGCAACGAATACGGAAGACCATTAAAAAAAACTGGTGCTCCCCCAAAAAAAGAAGACAATGTGCATTTTAATTCTGGTGTTAACGATGTTAAAAGGATCATACTGCTAGAATAATAAACAAAGCTTTCTTGGAAGACAGCTTAGTGGTCTGAGAGGCAAAAAAGAAGAGGAGCAGGAGGAAAGGGAAAAAGAGGATCAAAAGGTGGAGAAGAAGACGCAGTAGCAGCGGGAGAAGAAGAATTTAAATGGAGTTGCAGCCTTAGTCACAAGTTCACCTCAAAAAAAAAAAAGTAGCTTGAAGACGCCTTAGAAGTAAGCGTGCTGAGGCTTCATCTTACACACGTCGGATATGCTAACGGGAGGGAGCACATGCCTTTTTCATAAGACGGTTTGAAAAGGTGACTGCAGAACTGATGGACACAATGATGACGCTGTGTGTAGGGCACAGGATGAGGCCGTGCTTGGTTCCCTTGTGCGTAGAGTCCCTGTGAGTAGGAACTGACTGGGGGAAAACTCACAAAAATGCCACCAGGTTCTTCACTGACGTTTCCTTTAAGCCAAACTAACTGCCGTTGAGGCAATGCTGATGACACACAACCTCCCTCTGCGGGTTTCTGAGATATTCATTGTTTATGGAAATGGAAAGCCCGGTCTTTCTCTAGAGGAACTGCTGCTGTTTTCACGTTACTGACCATGCAGATGCCAGCCCAATGCACAACCACTACCGCGCCAAAGCTCCTGAAGCTTCCTTTACAGGAGCCTAAAGTCGGAGACAGGTCTCATGCCTATCAACCCAAGACAGCTCAAGTGAAGTCTTACCATGGGATGCAATTAGAAAATGGCATACAACTTTGGAAATATGTACAGCATTCTGAAAATAAAAATGCAAAATATAGAGCAGTGTATTTGATGTGCTGTACACACTACATGCATATTCCAAAATTTAAAATAAGAACTAATATGCATGTATAAGTGTTTTTATATGTAAGATGAAAAACCCAACTACCCTCAAATGACACAAGACCCTCAAATGACACAAGACATTAATGACTATCATTGTCCATTTGTTCTCGATAGGGGCAAACTGAAGATAGGGAATGAAAATAAAAGTAATTTTTAAATTTCACTCATTCACATTGATTTTTATTTGAGTTTACATTCAAATTACTTGATTATTTCATTTCTTTAATCATAATAAGATATCAGAAGCAATGAGGGTTAAAAGTTATTCATTTATTCAAAAATGTTTATTAAACAACTGTAGTGCAGCAAGAACTGCACCAGGCAACTGAGAAAGGGGATGACAATTCATATACTTAGGGTGCACAGAGTCTAGTGACAAAAACTGACAAGCAATGGTGATTGAGGTTTGAAACTTGAATGATTGATAAGAGGAAGGTTCACAGCAATGTCAAAAGGGAAAGTCACTTTAAGAAATAATCGAGCTGATGGTAGATATTTGCAATTTGATGAATTGAAGGATTTATGTGAAGTGGAAATTCAACTAGATAAAAGATTGATATTTAGGGGGGAAATGAAAAGTAAAGTTGAAGATAAAAGTCGAGCTGGGGAAGCCGAGAAAGAAAAGGGAAACCAGAAAAGAGCCTGGGCACAAGTCACAATTTGCATTGAAGCCATCTTTACCTTCGTCAAAAGTTTCTACATCCACGTCTAGTCTGTAGAAATAGTCCTGATAAAGGTAAGATTAAATATTTTCAGGACAGTTAAACAGACAACAAAAGGATTTTTTAAACAACTGCTATTGTTAAGAAAGTCAGTCACAGGTAAAATTTCATGCTCTTTTTTAAAATAAGAGAATTAAATAGAAAGCACCAAAGTATAACTATAGACTATGACATGATATTCCTGAAGTTTCCTGACATCTGGCAAGATGTCCGTTACCATTTTCTGATTTATGATGCAAGAAATTTAAGTTTTTTTGAATGCCATATAACTTAGGTCAAAATACATTATCATTCAAATTCTAAAATAAAAACCTTAGCATTTAAAGTAAGAATTTCATGTTGAATATTAATTCTTCCCAGAGACAGCTGGTAGAACAAGATACTAGTGGGACAATAGTTGCCAGATCAACTCAGCATGGCTGACAAGCTCCACACAGAAGCAAGCTTTCATGCATGCCACTCTTATCAAGTGTAGCTGTCTTTCAAGATTGGTGCAGGGTACAAAGGAGCACAGGTAAGAGAAGATGAATGTCTGATGAGGACTCAGTCCATAAAAAGTGGCATCATTTCTAACTTCGTTAATCTTACATCTCCTAGCAAGACAGTCTGTGAGTCTCTATAACCTACATTTGTCCTTGAGGTTTTCCTCCCCCCCTACGCAAGATTACTCAAATATGTATTTCACAAATGGTTCAGTCAACCAGGGTAAGGGGAAAATCCACAGTGATGCATGATAAGTGACACTGAATCCTTACTCTCCCTCTTGGTGTTGCTATTGTCAGCCAAACAATGTTGTATTACTTCTGCTTCAGAACTGCACATAACTTTGCCACGCTGGAAAAGAAACCCACAAACAAAATGCATTTCAGACTTTATCACAAGGTCTGCCAAGCACAGAGTTTACAAGTGTAACAATGGCAGCTGTTCCCACTAGTCAGAACAGCTGGGAAAAACAGAACTAGAGTCATTATCTCTCAGATTATGATCTGTTGGAACAATGCCCAAAATATCAACACTGACACTGAGTGACAGCATTTAGCCCGTGATAACCCCTTTTAAGTTTGCGTTTCATTGCAGCAAAAGAAATGAGCTGGGTCACATGCTCAAAAACAAACAAAACATATCAGAATTATGCCAACAATTGAGGTGCAACCCTATATGCTTTTGGATATTTTGAGTGGTCCGCATGCATGAACAGCATAAGAATTAGTTACTTCATTCATCTGAAAGATCACAATCTAAACTAGACCAATTTGTGGAGAGAAATGAATAGAATTAATATATTATTGAAGCCATTCACGCAATTGAATCCATCATGGTAGATGTTTTCATAGTTAGAGGTGCGTACTTTCAATAGCCAGATGCATCTTGTCAAACTTATGCTTTATTGATAAAAGTTCTGATGATAAATCAGAAAGCAATCTAGATTTAAAAATCATGTGTGAATACCAAATAATAAATCTAAGCATGACTTTACAAAAATAAATATGAATACCAAATAATTAGTAAATTATTATTTACCTGTTTTAGGCTGAATGGTCTAGTAAAAGAAAGCCATTGTACAGTAAAGCACTTTATATCAAGATGCAATTCCAGATCAACAAAGTATCCCAGTCTAGCCCTACTCAAGTCTATAAGTTTAATGGCAGTCTACAATTCCCTCTGAAGACCCTGCAAGCTACACTCTAAGGGCACAGAAAGGTGAAGCTGTATGCAGGCAGATCTGAGACCAAGAGATGCAGGTCCCAGGTATCCAAAATTGAGAGAAACATGACAGTGTGCTAAGAGCTCTCAGGATCTGGTGTGTTAGTCCGGGTAGGCTAGAGGAACAAATTTCATAGACACGCATATAGATATAAGGAAAAGGTTTATATACATGAGGAACAGGACTTTGAGCCCAGTCCAGTTCAAAGTCATAAGTCCAATATTAACCCATATGCCCAACATCATCTATAAGGTCTCTTTGTGACTCACAAAGTCACAGGTGAGTGGGTACAGAATCCCAGCACTGGGAGAGGTCTCCACATGTCTCCTCGCTTCCAGGAGTCAGGGTCCATCAACAGCAGAAGCAACTCATCGCTGGCAGAGGTCTGGCTCCATCAGGGCAAAGCCCGCTGGTCTCTCTGCTGACTCCTCCAGCTTGTCAGATGTTGCCATCTTGTCTTGTCCATGGTTCATCATCTCTGAGACTAATTCCCAACAAATAGGGAGATAGCTTCTCATCTTCACGAGGGAAATATTACGAGATTTCCCAGAATTCTCAGGAGAAAGCCATGCCCACATAGAGGCCTCATTAGCTACGCAATGGCTATCTCCATTAACAGGCTAGACTCCACCCCTACATTTCAATCATAAAATTAACATAAGCACATGACTGCCACAACCT
This sequence comes from Nesogale talazaci, assembly GCA_004026705.1. Classification (NCBI taxonomy): domain Eukaryota; kingdom Metazoa; phylum Chordata; class Mammalia; order Afrosoricida; family Tenrecidae; genus Nesogale; species Nesogale talazaci. The sequence goes on from PVJH01004339.1 coordinate 110,303, forward strand.
GGTGACCCACATGGACCACCCATGGGTACACAGAGTCCCAGGAGGAAGGAAAGGAAGTGGCGGGGAGAGAGAAAGAGGGAATTTCTCAGTTTCTCTTTATAAGAAGGCCATACCAGCAAAGAGGTATCATCAGTCTGTTGATTGATGGATGGGACTTCATCCCTAGACTTTCTTACAAATTCAAGTTAACATAAACTCATCTAACTACCATATTCCTGTTGATTAATAAGGCATTAGAAAAATGACAAAGATATAAGCAAAATATGTAAAAATATATGACCTAAAAATCAAGTACATCAAAAAAAAAAAAAAGAACTTGACAGTGATGCAGTGATGCATGATGTATGATATATTAATATTTTTTATACTTCATATGGTATGGCTATTTTTCTGGAGATGTGATAAAGCATATGCAAATATGGTATATCTGATTTGTAATTGTAATTGTAGTCATCACATTGTTGAAGAATCCTGATGATGACTTAAGGGAAAATAAGAAAGAGAATGATCAATGGGTTGCAGAGAATGATCATATATAAGTAGAGAAATGAACAAAGAATCTTTCATTCAATGGAGAAATTATTAGGGAATATTGTGGCTAACTTCGCCTGCAAATTTAAAACTAATAAAGTATTTTGTTGGTTTTTTTGTTTCTTTCTTTCTTATGAACATCATGCAAGAAAAGAGAGAGAAATGCAGGCAGTGAGACTTCAGAGATCATTCTAATACCTGGAAAATGATTATAAAAGATGCTGCAACTGAAAAGGAAGAAGGGTTAAAAGAAATAATAGCTATTCTGGCAAAAAGATTCAGGAGCTCAAAAGAAGAAATCAATAACCATTCTACATCCTGAACTACTCTAGAAATTCTACGGATCAGAAAAATGAATTCCAGTTCTGTGGATACATAGAGCACTAACTTCCTTCCCAATGCTGTATTGCTCTTAGGAGGGGCCACCGAGTCTGTGTTCATGTTGAACCGAGGTACAAAGAACAAAGCATGGCTTACTCTCGCATCACTCCACAATTGTTGGTCTATGTCAGGCCATTTTTTGCAGCTCCTATGTAACTCAGGCTCTTGGAGGGATGACTTCTTTACTAGACATGATGTCCTTTCCCTCCTGATAAGAGGTCCAAAGTCCCTGAAGCAAAGTCTCAGTATCCTCAATTGGAGGGAGCATTTAAGCTTCATTTCTTCTAAGATAAATGTGCTTTTTCTTCAAATAAATTCCATTTCCTTCACCAACACCTTAATGCGAATGCACTGGTTCTTCTTCAGCCTTACGTGTCTGGTGAATAACTTTCATGGGCACATGGGGTGATGACAATGCCATCGCTTGAGTCAGATGCACTTTGGCCTCAAAGTGATTTCCTTGTTCTTCAACAATTTAAAGAAGTCTTTACCACAGAGTTTGCCCAATGCAGTGTCATTTTATGTCTTGATTGCTACATTGGGAGAAGTGGTTGTGGATCCAAGCAAAATTAAATCCTTGGTAATTCAATCTTTTGGTTGATTTTCTGGATGTCTATTGGTGCAGTTAAGGTTATAATAACATAGATGATATCTTGACATAGATTTTGCAATCATGCTGAATCTCCATTCAAATATCAGGTTAGTCACTAAGTCATGCATAATAAGTAATATTTACCAGGTACCTTCTATATAAAAAATAATCTTCATTCTTTACATGAGTAATTCTCTCTCAAAATTGTAACAGCAAACCCATGAGATATTATTACTATCTGATTTTATAGATGAAAAAAATAAAACAGAAGTGACTTGACCAAGAGCAGATAGGTAGTAAGAGGCAATACTAGGTTGTAAAATGTCTCACTTTCCTAAAGGATCACTATCTTGGTGGCTTTCAAAGTCACCATTTTTAGCCATCTAACTTTGCTGTTCTATAAATATGTAGTAGAGTTTAAAGTCTGAGAACCCTACTAGCAGAAGGTTGTGTGTGCAAGTGAAAGTCCAAAACCATTAGCAAAATTTTTACATACATTAAGCCTCCATTGAATTCCTTCTCACCATTCACCATTAGCCCACTCCCCAATACCTGCAGCATGAGGGAAAGACTATTCACATTTATGGTGTTAATCTGGGTTGACTAGAGAAACAAATACAGACACATTCATATGTGTGTAAAAGAAAGTTTTATATCAAAGAGTAATTGTATAATAAGAAAATAATGCAGCCCATATGGCCAATACTTGTCTGTAAATTCCTCTTCAGACTCACACAGCACATGCAATGGTACAGAATACAAGAATACCACAGGCCTGCGTGTGGAAAGTTTTGTGGATCCAGCAGTGGTGAAATTATCTCTAGGCTCTGGCTAGCATCAGTGTGATGCCATATAGCTTGTCAACAAGAAGGTAAAGCAGTGAGAGTGCACGTCCTGCCTCCAGGAAAGGAAGACAGGAATTCCCAGAATCTTTCCCACACAGAGACCTTAAAACAATTGAAACCTACTTAAAGTTACATAACTCCTTAGAGTCAAATTCATTGCTTTCTGAATATTAGCAAACTACATTAAGACTTAAACTGCCATTAAGTCAATTCTGAATTGGGAATCTCATGAACTGCATACTAGAATAACACTCTTATAGTTTTCACAGTGTTCTCAAGGTTGTGACATAGCTGAAGCAGATCTCTGGGTGTCTGTCTTTGGAGGCACCATAGGATAAACTCCAATTGTTAATTTTCTCATTCTCAATTTAGGAGTTAGCCCTTTTTACCCTACATATGAATTTTTGTGGCACATTAGTGGCTTAATAATGGTTGACCTCATTACATCCACCACAGGAAATATTTAGCAGAGGACCCAGTCCTGAATTCTAAAATCAGTAAATTTTCTAAGTTCCTCTTGATTTGGGGGGAAGGGAGCAAGGATTCTTTTATAAAGCAACAGTCTGTTTATCATAGTATGAGTCATTACATCATTTGAGCTCTACCACATCCAGATATGAACTATCTTATGTGATGTTTTCTTTCCCCTATATGACAGAATAATCAAGAAAATTTACATATTAGAGATAATAAATGATGGAAACAATGACATTGAAGCAGGAGGGTAAGTCTGACTGCTGCAATCATGATTATTGAATGGCTCGATTTCCTTCTGCTGTGTGTTTAGTAAAGCATAATATGGAAACATTAAACCAGATGAGGAACAAAAAGTGTATAGTAGCTTTTCTGGAGAAGATAAAGAACCAAGATTGTACTGGCAAGCCTTGCTGCATTCACTTCATGTACAATTGCCAGCACGTTCCTTGCAGTGAGATTATTAGGTCACAGAAGGAGGCATTCCCAAGAATGCAAAAATTATATGAGGGACTGCAAGAGAGGGGAAGGGAGGTCATGACAAATAAATGACATCTTTAAAGAATAACAATTATAAAAGTTATACTCTAAAGGCATAATAATAGACTTTTATGCAAATCAGAATGCATTTAAATGCAAATTAAGACTCATTTTTATGCAGATTCCCACATGGCCCTATCCCCTATTTCATATATTTTAGCTGTGACCTTGACAAGACCTTAGGAACAATTTCAACAACATATTTTAGAGCTAGTATGTAAAAGATTCCTTCCCAAGTGTGATGATTAGGTTTATTGTGCCAACCTGGCCAACGAAAACATGTGTGATTAATTGAAGGGCAGCGAGATGAATAGGTCAGTGAGCCTCAACTTTCTGGTTTCTTGCTCTCTGATGGTTAGACTAATTCCAGCTGCGTTAGCTGGTTCTCTGACTCAGCTGACAAGGTTCCCTTCCTGAGAGACATCCCTGAGGAGAAGCTACATGGACCTGCCCTCATGCAGCCCTGGGTGCTGGAGCAGCCATGTGGAGACCCCTGCCAGCACTGAGATGCTGACATGCTCACTGCAGTCATGGAGTCATTGCATGTGTTTTGTGAGTTTGAGGAGGATTTTGTAGATGAGTGTCAGACATATGGACTAATATCAGACTTGGACTAGACTGGATTGGGATGCTTAATGTACAATTACTCTCTATGTAAGACTCTCTCTTATACACATTTGAGTTTCTGTGGATTTGGTTCACTAGTCTACCTGGACTAACATACCAAATGACAGGACTGGGTGAGCATTGAAAAGGCTGAAGCAATTTCCTACTGTATTTAAGTATTTAGGAGAGGCTTAGGTGAACCATCTTCCAGGGTATTTCCTAGCCTTGAATGAATGGGCTATGAATTTTAGAACTCTCAAATCCAGTGCAATCCAGTTATCTTGTAATCAATTCTGAATCATGACAATCAAATGTGTGGCAGAATAGAACAGCACTCAATCAAGACTATCACCTGCCTGCAGTAGATTCCCAAGTTTTCTTCTCAGTGAGTTCAGTTGATAAAATCTAACACCTATTTAGGACAGTGATGAGCTAGAGAATGAATTGACCTTTCCTGGAAAAGGGAGCTGTGTCAGTAGCAGCCACTATTATTGCAAGAGCTATTGCCAATATTTTCCCTTTGTCATTTGGAATGTGCGGTTAGGAATCTAACTAGCAGTAGGAAGATCTTGGGAAAACATATTACTTAACATCTAGGAGTCTCAAATTCTTAGCTGTAAGAGAATTCATGTCAAATAAGATGCTACTGCCTGCATGTCCCCTCTGGCTAGGAGGGGTGTGAACTCTTCTCTAATTGTTTGGTAGGGTATCCTGCTAAGACCATTGGATCCCTGCATTTTTGTAGTTCGGGGGGGTTTTGTTGCATTTTTTTCTCTTTTACCCTGAGTCTATTTCTTCTTCTTCTTCTTCTTCTTCTTCTTCTTCTTCTTCTTCTTCTTCTTCTTCTTCTTCTTCTTCTTCTTCTTCGGTCTGTTGAGGTTTTCTACATAAAGCAATATTAGATAGAAAATATGTTCTTAGAATTTTATACTTATCCTTCCAGCTTTAAGTTTGTTGGAAAACAATTTCTCATAATATCCCATGGCTATCTTTTTTTTATTTCAATAGGTAATATTATGATCCCTCCCATTTCATTTCTTATTTATCATATTGTCTCTTTTTCCTTATTTTCTTTGTTAAGTTTGCCATTGTTTTATCACTTTTGCCAAGCCTTTCAAAAAACCAATTTCTGGTCCTGTTGATTTTTATATAGTTTAAGAGGTTTTCTGATAGAGCTCTTTCTACTAATCATATTACTTCTTTTCTTCTAGTTCCTAAGGGTTTGTTTTGATGATCTTGTTCTAATTGTTGTCATTGATGCATTAAGATAGTTATTTTAATTACTTCTTCCTTTTGGATATGTTAATTTAATTCTGTAAATTCCCCCAGTACAGCTTTAACTCTGTCCCCAAGATTTTAGAGATATATATACGTATATATATATGTATTTATATATATAATACACATATTTCTCATTTTATCAAATAATTTTTTATTGTCCCATTTATATCTTTGACCGCAGTGGTTTTAAGTAAAGGCTTGTTTAATTTCCATACAATTGAATAGTTTGGGTTATTAGTCCTATGATTTATTTCTAATTTTATAGCATTATGATCTGAAATATGATTAATCATATCTCAATATTTCATAATATATCGATGTTCTCTTTTTGTCCTAAGATAGTATATATTCTAGAGTATGTTCATGTTCACAAGGAAAAGATGTGCACTGTTCTTTTGTATTGTGAAGTGTTCTGTACATGTCTAAGAGATCAAATTGATTGATTATGTGGTTTAGGTCTTTACATTGTTGATCGATTTCATTTCTAGGTTATTTGTCTTTTCTCAAAAATGATGTATTAAATGTCCTAGTATAATCATGTTATAGTCTTTTTATCTCTTCATTTGTATAAGAATTTTAATAATGTATTTTTTAGTGACGCATAGATGTTAATTATAATTATGGCTTCTTGTTCAGTTATGGCTTTTATCAAAGATTTCCTTGTCTCTTACTTTGATTATTTAATATTTATTTTGTCTGAAATTAATATAGCTACTCTAGTTTCTTTTGACTACTTTTATCTTGATAAATTGTTTCCATCCTTTGATTTTCAGTCTTTGTCACTTTCTCTAAGGTATTTCTTTGTGATCAGTGTATTAAAGTTCAAGTTTTCTCATCCATTGATTTCTGTGTATTTGTATGCATTTCCCCCAACTTGAAAAAAGACACAATAAAAAACTAAACAACTTTTTAATTGGTCAAAAGGAATATCAAAGAAGATATCACATTTTAACTTAACTACCAGTATATCTATTTTAATCATCTCTACACTACTGTCTGATAAGATGTCTATTCATATCTCTAATTATGGTCAGATAGGAATCAGCAGAAGTTTAATCTATGTGTGGACCCTGAAAATATCTTGATTTTGAGCTTCAACCATCATCCATAGACTTCTGCATATCAGTTGTTCACAATGTAAATTCTCATACTGTTTCTTTTTTTCAGATTTGGATTATATTATTCACAATCCTTGGCTCACACAGGATGGTGTGATTCTTTCATGTGGACTTAGTTGATGCATCATTCAGATGTGTGTTTGTTTGAAAAAAAGTTTTAGACCCCAATTGCCATTCTTTTTGATATTTGAGTACCATGGAGTTATTGCTATAATATACAAATCTTCAGTGCACTCAGTGAGGGTGAGTATCAAGCTGGACTAAACCTTAATTATTCTTGATTGGGAGTAGAATGAAACATAAATCTAAAATCCATTCATATATCTATAGTATGTATAAAACTCTGGTTCACCTTAGAGACATCATTGTCTTTTTGAGTTAGAGAACATTGTCAATCATCTCCCTGGTGATTCTATTTTTTTGTTTTGTTTTGTTTTGCTTGGGGTGGGGGACTTCATTGCCCTGGTAGGAGTAGGAAGCCCAGCCTTGCTCCTGGAGAACTGCTGCTGGATTTGAATCGCCAACCCTATGGGTCTCAGTCCCACACACAACCACTAAGCCACCGGGCCTCATCCCTGGTGATTCTATTTTTAAGTTAGAGAATATTGTCAATCATCTCCCTGGTGATCATTAATTTACCCAATGGTACAGGATTGAAAACACAGCTAAAAAAATGAGATTATGCAAACATAGGCTGGCTACAAACTGCAATACATGAATTATTGACTTGCACAGAGTAAACTCCTAAGTGACAAAATATTGTTTACACAAAAAGTGGGAATTAGTGATAAGGTAAGGTTTTCAATAAATGAAGGGAAAATACAAGTGGAATAAGCCCCTGGTGAATTCATGCAGTGTTCATTGAAAAGTAGAGTGTGCAGATACAGTTAGGTTAAAATTTAGCACTTATCACTAGATCACCCTTTTGATCCATTTTTAAATTTGATCAAGTTTTTAGTATTTTCTTTCCATTTTGTTCTGTTTTACTTTGCTATATTTTTAGGATTTTTGTTTTGTTTTGTTTTTTCTGTGTATAAAGCCAAGGAGAGGTAAATCTAAAATGAAAGTAGCCTCTTAATCATTCTTCGGGAGTATGGTTGGGGAGTTTTAAGGAAAATGGTAAGCTAACAACAGTGAGTACAAGAAAGAAGAAAATATTTCAAAATCGGTTATGGTGATTACACAACCCCCAGCATGATGGAACTATCGAATTGTGTGATTTGTGAATTATATGCCAATACAATTGTTTTTTAAAAGAATATGTTTAAAAATTTGCAGAGTCTAAGGTCCAGCTATTTTATTTCTTTATAAGTGCCGCAGTTCCCTTGTGGCAAGAGTAAACGAGTTAATGAAAGAATAAACAGGACAGGAAACAAGGATTGTTGATGAGTCTTACTTCTATATGCACCCAGAGTTAGTATATTGCAATATGGAACGCTCTCTAGACCTATCTAACGGGAACCTTCTATTTGAGAAATGCCTCAGACTGGCACTACTCTCCAGAATAGCCTGAACAGCTTCTTCAGGTTGAAAAGTGTTTTCAGAACCTTATGAGAGTTTCTCCAGATTTGTGAAGGTACCCTAGAGATACATTCAGCCAAGATGCTGAGAATAATCTGGTGGAAATAAATATAAACTATCACACAGTTTGAATGATTATTTGAAACAATTCTAATATTCACTGTTAAGTAAAAGTCAAGTACAAAAATTAGCCGGTCACTGCTGCTCACCTTTGGGAATAACAATTTTGCCAAATAGTAGACTTAATCTGCAAAATAGATGGGTCATACAGCTTATGCCCAATAGGCTTATCTTCTAGAAGGGAAATAAATGAGGTGTTCTGAAGAAAAAAACAAAACAAAGCAATCTTGTTAACAGGTTAGCTACTATGTCATAGCTACAAGGAGAATCCTTTTTAATGGAATGATTGTGTGCTAGTCTGGACATATTAGAGAAACAAATCCACAGAAGCTCATATGTATAAGAGAGAGTTTTATATAAAGCATAAGTGCACACCAATATCCCAATCCAGTGGTGCTCAAGCTCAGAAGTCCAACATTAGCCCATATGTCTGACACCAACCTATAAAGTCCTCCTCAATCTCACAAACACACAATGATACTGTCTACAAGAGGAAAACCAACTCAGTGATTGGGTAAGCGTCTCAGCATTGGCAGGGGTCTCCATGTGCTACTCCAGCACCCAGGGTTGCATTGGGGGTAGGTCGATGTGGCTTCTCAGGGAGGTCTCACAGGAAGTGAGCCTTGCAAGCTGAAGCAAGGAACTGGCTAAAGCAGCTGCACACTGGTCTGACCATCAGAAAGCAAGAGACCCTAGACTTAGAAAGGTGGGGCTCACTGAATCATTTATCTCTCTGTCCTTCAATTAACTCCACAATTGTTTATCGGCCAGGTTGGTACAAGTTGGCACAACACACTTTATCTCAGATCATACTTTTTTCAAAAAGAAGCCTGCCATCCATTTTCCTTCTCTTTATAATTTGTTCTCTTGCTCCCAAACTATCTAATGTAATGCATGATTTATAGGTTTTCATTTAGTCCAATGCTACTCTCTTTGGGTCATATGAAAGCTGAGTGATTCAAAACATTTCATAAGTACATTCTTATGATGTAAATTCTAATCTCTAGCTGGAAAATGAGTATGATTCATAATACCCACTTTTGTTCTAATTTTGTTGTGTTGTCTATTTTTTAATAAGAAAGCAGAAAGGGATAGTAAACCATTGCACATTTCTAAGTGTTTTATCAGAGCATAAGTTTAGAGTTTTGTGACAATCCCTACTGGAAATATATTTTCATCATAAACCACAACACAGTAGGATACCATTTATCATTATTGTCATTCTTGGCTCAAGAGAGAGCAGAAATAGAACACAAAAGTCTGTGCAGAAGGACCTATGTACACAATACAGGAGTAAACCTCAGCAAAATGGTCTTCATACTGCCCTCTTAGCTTGTGGAGAATGATTCTCAGACATCAGTCATTTATCCTAGCTCCCCAGTCTTCACCTGACCTTGACTACAGCTCACATCGACTGAGAGATGTACAGGGAATAACAACCAGTCAAGCGCATAGACTAGTTTCTGAAAAGTCACCAATTAAAATGTCATATGCTGTTCTAATCGTTTATAAACCCATGACCCTCAACTTGATTCTGATGCATATCCACTCTGTAGGATAGTTTTGAAAGAGTAGAATCTTGAGAGAAACCTTTTGCTAGTTCTTTCTCCTGCAGAGCAGCCAGCGGGTTAGAACAGCTGACGTTTCTTTTTAGCAATTGAGTGCTTAAGCACTGCATCACAAGAGCTCTGCAACGGTCTACATAGACAAGGCATTTTATGTTTGGATGTTCTCTTTTTCTTTCTCTGTGTCTCTTTCTTCTTCTCCCCTTGATTTTTTTGGGGGGCATCACTGCCCTCTGGTGGTTGTTGGAGCTACTCAGCCTTGCTCCTGAGGAGCCACTGCTGTATTTGAACCACCAAGCCTGTGGGCCGCAGTCCCGCACTCAACCACTATGCCACAGGGGCTCAGCCTCTCCCCTTGATTTTAATGTCCTACACAAATTTAGATTTCTATTAGAAATATTTACGTGGATCAAACTGTAAGTCTAATTTGGAAGAGAACACAAAAAGTAATATATTGAAAAGAAGAAAACTCTGAGGTTTTTTTCAGCAATTGGCAAAATAGAATTCAATTAGGATGCTTTCTGGAAATTTCAATTGATTTCAGGTAAAATATACCGACAGCAGGCAGCAAATAAAAAGAGCATTTGGAAGTTTGGAAGTTCTTTTGTGTGGGTGACCTGCAATCTAGTGGGCAATAGCTTTGTCTATCATTAAACCAGGGTAATGTTTCTTGTATTTTGGCTGATTTTGATCATTAGCACAACTGTACATAGAACTATCAGTTAAATGAACTTCAGTCTGAATTCATGCCTATTTTCTCACCTCATTCACTGCAATGCTTTCAGAACCTTCCTCTTCTCTTATAGAAACATGAAGCAAACATAATTAGAGACAAAACTTCCAGAATTCTAAATAAATCTCCTTCCCTTCCCTTTTCCCATCTCCCCATGTGTATGTCGGCTTGAGTCCATCAGTGCACCCAGTCCATTCTGTTATTGCATGATGTCTGTCATTACATTTGAACCTCACGACTCTCTCTTCCACACATTTTCCCCTCATTTTTATTCTGACCAGTTTCTTATAGTCAATTTTCTAAGGGGTACTCTTAAAAATACAGATATTCAGAAAATCTAAGTATAAGTGTTTTCCCCAAATATTTCTCAACTTTCTATATGTTCTACCTTTAAAATTTTCATCTAGTCCATTGTATATTAACCTTTACTTAACTATTTTTCAACCTCAACCTCAACAGTTAATCATACCTCCTTAACATTTATTGAATCATTCTGAATTCTTCTTTATGTCCACCATAGCTCAATTTATAACTGAATCTTGTCTCCTCCAGATTATGCAGACAGTTGTGAAATTTGTCTTTTATGCCATTTTTTGTATTCTAATTCCACAATGCAATTATTTATCTACTCAAACTGCAAATCTTTTCATGCCACTCTTCTACATAAAACTCTATAGTGAAACTAAATCATGCATAAAATCAAATACAAATGATGTGAGGTAGTGACCAAATATTCCATGATTGTTTCTCCCCTCACTTCTTAAACCTCATTACCTGACTCCTATACTAACCTTGTTCACTCTGGTCAAAAGTCTGACTATACTAGTATATATACTTCAAAAGAAAGTCATAGTGGTCTATTTCTTTAAAAAATCAAGCACTGAAAGCCCTCTAGAGCTCAATTTTACTCCTGCACACATATGGTCACTAGGAATCAGAGTCAACTCCACAACTATTTATCGCCCCCACCCAAAATTTGAGCTCTAGTAACCAGCCACTCACAGTTCCCCAAGTCAGTGAGGTCCTTTTCCCCCTCACAGTCTGTCTACCTAGAGTGTTCTTCCACATTCTTTTAAAGTCACTCCCTCTCAGATATAGTTTGAACTAATTATGAAAGGATGGAGTACATCTGATTTCTGATTAATAAAGAACTAGTGTGCTTACAACTTACATTCTTGTATAGGTATTTTTAATACATATCTGAATAAGTAGAAATGTATGGATAATAATGGTTGAGTAGGGTCCTTCTTTTAAGATATAAAATAATGGATTCTAAGGTTCAAATATGATTGTTTCTGGATTCCTGTGTCTAGTCAACAATTTCCGAGTGGCCCCTTGGGAAAGAGCAGGACTGTCCTTGTCTGTTGCTGGCACTTTCACTGTTTATGGGACTAGAATCGACTTTGTGGCAAAGAGTAGAGTTGAGTAGTCAGTCATGTATGTTCTAACACAAGAACTTCAAAATAAAGAAAAGACCCTCTAACTATCACAATTATTCTTTTCTGAAGCTTGCTTTCAAAATAATAATACACTTTTGAATACTCTCCTTTTTCAAATTACATATAGCTATTTTCTAGAAACTCATAGGTTATGATGAAGCATTGAGCTGCAAAAAAACCAAGGTATTTTGTTTTGTTTTGTTGTGTTTTGTTTTTGGCATCACTGTCCTCTGGTGGTCATGGGAGCTACCCAGCCTTGCTCCTGGAGAGCTGCTGCTGGATTTGAACCGCCAAGCATGTGGGCCGCAGTCCTGCACCCAACCACTACGACACCAAGGCTCAGCCCGCTATTGTTTTTATTGTTCAGTGTATCAAGTCTGTTCCCACCCACAGCGACCCTGTGAGCAACAAAATGAAACATTACCTGGCCCCTCATCATCTTCTCAACTGACTCTCTTATTTGAACCACTGTGTCAATCCATCTTATGGAGGGTTTTCCTCTTTTACCAAGCGTTATGCCCTTCGTCTAGTAGGCTAGTGCCTCTTGGCAACGTGTCCAAAGTATGTTAAACAAAGTCTTGCCATATTGCCTCTAAGACGCACTCTCACCATAGTTCTTCCAAGAAGGACTGAAGTCCTTTCAGCAGCCATAGTATTTTCAATATTCTTAACCAGCACCACAATTCAAGTGCATCAGTGCTTCTTCTGCCATCCTTACTCAATGTCCAACTCTCTCATCGTGTGAGGCAGTTGGAAATACCATGGCTTGGGTCAGGTGCACTTCAGTGCTCACTACTCTAAAGAGGTCTCGGGCAGCAGATTTATCTAATACAACATGTCGCTTAAGCTCTTGAATGCTACTTCGAATGGTATTGATCATGGATCTTAGCAAGACAAAGTCCTAGACAATTTCAAGCTTTTCTCCGTTTATCATGATGTTGACTACTGGACCAGTTGCAAGGATTTTTGTCTTCTTTATAGTGAGTTGAAATCCATACTGAAGACAGCAATCTTTGATCTTCACCAGCAAGTGCTGTAATTCCCCCTCACTTTCAGCCAATAAATGTGTGTGATCTGCATGATAAACCTTCCAATTTTGGTACTATCATCTCCTCTAGACTGCCAAACTTCTTGTGCTTTTCTTCAGCAAAGGGATTGAGGAAGCACTGTTAAAATGATGATTTAAAAAAATAATTTAGTACTCTAAAAGATTTAAAGTGGCACAATTTATTGGACTAGGTTGTTTTTTTTCTTAGAGGCCACTGAGTTCTGTCTCGAAGCACCCTTCTGGACAGCAGAAAAAAAACATTGCCTGCTTATAAGTCATCCTCACAGTCAATCCTATGCTGGAGCTCCTTGTGAAAGACCCCGTATGAATCCATCTCATGGCAGACTTTCCTGTTCTATTTAGGCCTTCCTCAAAAATAAATACTATAAACAAGTAGATAAATAAATAAATATTGTATAATTCACCATTGTTGTTGTAAAACACCAGTCAGTTCTGACTCATAGACATCCATCAATATACATAAAAAATAATAATAAAACCCCACACCACCCACCATCATAATGTTTGCAAAGTACATTAGATGATGCTACACTATTTTAGTTTCAAATGGACATTCTACTTTACTTCTTGCAAGACACAGCTATTCCTTCTTCAGGTCACCTCTGACATATTAATATTTTTGTCAACACCATAATTTCAATGCATCTAGTCTTCTGGAATATTCCTTATTCGTTGTGTACCTTTACAACGCATATGAATTCATTTGGAAACATTTGACTGAGTCAGGTACACCATATATCTCAAATCCCGGTCTGTGTTTTTTGACATTTAAAAGAGGTTTTGTACAGCAGATTTATCAGATGCAACATATTATTTGGTCACTGGACTTGTCTTCTCTGAGTGCTGATTTTGGATCTGCAAAATCTAAACCCTCAAAAATGCCAGTATTTAATACATGTTTAATGCTTTTTCATCTAGATGAGAGGATTTTTGTTTTCTTATGTTGAAAAGGAATACAAGTGAAAGGTTATAGTCTTTATTCTTCATTAACAAGTACTCTGAATCTGCTTTGCTTTCATCGTACAAGGCTGTACCATCTGCATGTCCCAGGTTATTAAGGCGTTTCCTCCAACCCTGGTACCATGGTCTTCTCTAGACCTTGAAGCTTCTTGGATTTCTGCTTAGCAAAGGGATTAAATAAGTATGGTGAAAGGGTATAATCAAGACACAAGGTTTCTTGACGTTAAACCAGTGGTTCTCAACCTGAGGTTCATGACTTCTTTGGAGGTTGAATGACCCTTTCACAGGGATCTCTCAATTCATAGCAGTAGCACAATTACAGTTATGAAGTGGCAGGGAAAATAGTTTTATGTTTGAGGGGGATCACCACAACATGAGGAACTGTATTGAAGGGTCGTGGTATTAGGAAGGTTGAGAACCACTGTTTTAAGCCATGTGTTAAAGTCTGGTTCTATTCAAATGGGTGCCTCTTTGTGAAAATGTTTGTCTTGACATATTTATGAAATCTTAATCTTTGCAATTTTATATATAATTTGTTTGGTACACAGCTTAACTACTAACTATAAATTGCAGGTAAACATCTTTCCAGTATTCTTTGAAATCCACACTACCATCCCTTATTCCAACTTCTCTTCTGAAAGACTTCAATTTCTGACAGTTCCCTATTGACGCATCATTGCAACCATTTCTGAGTTACCTCTAGCAAAGTATTTCTTATGTGTGCTAGTGATGAGACTGTTCCATAATGCATGCATTCTGGTAGATCACCTTCCTTTGGAGTAAGCATGAATGTATTCTAGTCTTTTAGCTAGGGATCTGGATTCCAAAGTTCTTGCCAAGTGGTATTTCTCTCATTTCACTCTTGGTATTGCATCATTCCTGGAACTTTGCTTCATTTCTATCTGCCTAGAGCAATACAGACTTCCTTTTTTCATTGCATTGATTCTGGAGTATATCGTACCGTGACATTGTGCAGTCCTCTTGCTTCTTTTAATGCTTCCTATGCCATTAAGAATTTTGCCAATTAAAACCCCATTATTTTATAATTTAATCTGACTCATACTAAACCTGCATAAGATTTCTGAGATTATAATATTTATGGGAATAGAGAGCCTTGTCCTTCATGGAGAGATTGATGGGTTTGCAATATCACCCTGTGTGGTTGACCACCCAGTGTCTGCCTGACCCACATTGTCCCCAGGGTTCTTTAAATTCACAGAATCTTTTAGCCCTTCATTGTTGCAATTCAATCCTGGTTTTTTTCTTCAATATTTTAAGCTTAATAAATGTCATACATGTTCTTTCTCTCTGGGTTCTTTTTTAAAATCATTTTACTGGGGGATCTTAAATTGTTTCTCACAATACATAGATACAAATATTGTTCCATGCTTCTTCGCATGTCTGCTGCTCTCATCATTCTCTGAACCTCCACCTTTCCACCTGAGCCGCTGACATCAGCCTCTCATCCCGCCCCCTCCATCCTTGCTCCCCACTCCCTCACCAACCCTCAATACTCTATAAATGGTTATTGTTTTGTCATAACTTACACTGCCAGAAGTCTCCCCTCACCATCTCTGCCAATGTCTGTCCCCTGGTAAGAGGTTATGTGTAGATCCCCGAAGTTGGCTCCCCCTCTCTACGCCACTTTTCCTCCACCCATCCAGTAGTTCCTCTCCTACTAATGGCCCCAAGGGATTCATCTGTCCTGGGTTTCCCACATTTCCATTTCCCATCTCCACAAGTGTACCTCCTCCAGTCCAGCTGGCTTGTAAGGTAGAACTGGGACCATGACAGTTGGGGGGAGGAAGCCTTCAGGAACTAGAGGAAAAAAAGTGCCACCTCACTGCTCCTCACTAGCTTGTCTCTTCTCCACAACTCTCCTGTGAACAGGTGTCCAATTACCCACAGGTGGGCCTTGGGTCCCCACTCCTCTCTGCACCCATTCGTTGTTCTTTGATGCTTGATATCTGCTCCCCTCAGCCCCCCAAGATCACACATGCTAGTGTTTTCTTTCATGTGGGATTTGCTGCTTGTGGGCTAGATGGCCATCCATTCACCCTCAAGCATTTGCAATCCCTGCTGCTTTATCATTTGGCTGCCATCAGATTTCTCCTCTCTGCCTGTCTGTTCCCTTCGGTCCTCAACAATCTTGTCAGGAGGGTGGGTACACAATAATATGATTTTGGTTTCTAATAGTAGGTCTTTGCCTCTTTTAAAATATGTCATTTTGTCTATTGTCCCTCCCCCTTTCAAATGTTATATTCAGTTATTTTATTTTTTTTTCTTTTAGTCTCTTTAGCTACTCTGTGCTTAAAAGTAAGCTCTGTAGTCACATGTGTATTGTTTACAAGCCAAAAACTATCTTTCTCTATGGCTAAAAATATAGTTTTTTTGGTTGTGAATAAATATGTTGTCAATAGACACAAAGCTCTATTGCACAATATTTATTTTTTTTAATTCATTTTATTGGGGACTCATACAGCACTCATCATAATGTATACATACATACATACATACATATATATGTTGTGTCAGTAGTTACATCTTTTCTGGGATGGGGTGGGGTTCTTTTTTTTTTTTTTTTTTGATTTGTGAGAAGTAAGCCAGTTTTATAGGGCAAGCAAGTTTAGGCAATTAGCATATCGTGATCTTCAAAATTAACAAGTGAATGGCAGCACAGCTGCAAGTCTGGCTTCAGAGGCCAGGGCTGCTTACAGTTACAAAGGCGACAAACTACAAACCCCAGGCAACAAACTGCAACAGAGTTCAGGCATATTCGGCCCGTAGCCAGGTCAAGCATGTCTGGGCCGGAGGGCTCCTTACAGGTCCCCCTTTTTAATTTTTTCAAGTAATATCCTCCCGGGAACTCCGCCTGTCTTAGGTTGTCAGGACGCACACTCAGTCCTTACCCGTCATCGGTCAATGGCCTTCTAATGTCACCATGGCCTGTCTTAGGTTGGTAAAGAGTGTTCCTGATCTTACCCGTCATTGGCTGTCAAGTTCAGCTCACGGAGGCAGAG